>BQKZ01002498.1:0-12736 GCA_036244855.1 Temnopleurus reevesii
TACCTGTTTACATGTATTTACGTAGAAAAATGGGTTAGTCAGTGGATTTTTCAGGTTGCTATCACTTTTTTTTCCATGTTGCAAATCTCTCAAAGATAATGTTTTTGTATCGATGGAGTCTTATTCATTGTATACAGGGGTGCGACTGTGTACTTGAATATGGTGAAATTACCTGAAATGCCCCAATTCAAACAAAAATCCTAAAAATTGATTCTCGCTGCATTATATTTTTCCTGACATTTTCGAAGATTGGTATCTCTAAATGTACACAATTCAAGTTGCTATTTTCTGAGCAATGACAAGTGAGCTGGTGCTAGTCTTCCTTTCCAGACATACATGTATTTGCTAACACTTGAACAGGTAGGTGATAGACAAGGTCTACACATTATACATTTACATAAAGGTACATTAGGTGTGACTGGCTGAGAAGGAAGTGGCAAAGTAAACAAAGTGTTGGCATTTCAGGACATTAAAAATGTATAGAGCGCATTTATCCACACTGTAGAGTGCTCAAGGTGCTTTTGCAAGATTATTTCCCTGGCTTTAGCCCGGCGTACCCAAGCGCACATGGCATTTTAAGGAATAAATATTCTTGCCAGGTCCCCATTCACCCACCTGGGTTGAGTGCAGCTCAAGGTAGATGAATTTGTTGCCGGATGAAATTAACGAAGTGGGTGGAATCATGACCCTCTGGTTGAAAGAGAGTGCCAAGTCCACCATATCACAATGCTTCCACATGAATATACATGTATATTCTTTCAATTTTTCATGACTATTTTCATTCTTTCATGACTATTGTCATTATTTCATGACTATCGTCATTCTTTCAAGACAAATTTTATTCTTTCATGTTTACATATTTTCATTCTTTCATGTCTACTACATATATTCATTCTCTTACGTCTATTTTCATTCTTTCATGACTATTTTCATTCTTTCATGACTATTTACATTCTTTCAAGACTATTTTCTCTCTATAAAAGGCATCCAACGAACTAAATCAAGGAATTCAAACCACTTTCAGCCCCTGTGGTCACACCTGCGGATTAACGTTTGGCAAACGAGATTATCCAATTATCGCCAACTTCGGGGATTATGAATTAATCATAGGAAGTAAGATAGTGTACAGTACACTACATTTAGCAGATGATCTAATCTTGAAACCCTGAAGAAGTTTTTTTTGTTGCTGCACATCACCTAGAAGCTACTACCTTCGTCATGGTGTAGTGGTTTAGACCTCTACCTTTCAACTAGAAGGTCGGCGGTTCAAATCTCACCTGTGGCGTTAATTTCCATCAGTAAGAAATTTATCCACACTTTGCTGCACTCAACCCAGGTGAAAATGGGTACCTGGCAGGAATTTATTCCTTGGAATGCTTGAGTGCCTGAGTGGCTTGCTCAGCAGTTATAGCCAGGGTAATAATATGGTACTAACATGGAACTAACAAACAAAAAATTCAGAAATAGTGGGGGTCATCAATAATGAAAAAATACAAAACAATAGAATGTTTGATAAAAGAAAAATCAGCAAAAATGTAAATTTTCTGAAACCCAACTTCAGGTTTATCATACAAATACATAGAAAAATTTAATTCACTTGCATGCAAGTATAAATGCTGGAACATACTATTCGTTGTTTACAAACTTCCAATTGCTCTAATGAACCATACATCTACTACATGGAATAGGAAGTCTTTATGGAAATACAAATATGAATATAAAGACTACAAGTACACATTATGTGCAATATTTCATCATATTCTGGTGAATAGCACAGGAAAAGGAATAACTTTTGACTCATTCCACCACTTGTGTAGTTTTATACAGAGTTGTTTACTTTGTTTATTTTCTCTTAATTTAATATCTTTCCTTGTAATTTTCAAAATAACTGGATGATTCATAAAACTACATCAAGCTTTTTTCTTGTTATTTACTGCCATGGTTCTGACCAATCTAGGGCAAAGAAACAGGTCATGCCCAAAATATTATGTGGCCACACAAGGATTGAGGACAATTTCCCAACTGTTTAACCGCCTTGAGTAGAATTTCCCCTCTTTTTTTAGACACATGCTATTCTACGCATAGAGGTTGATGCGACCCTGCTAAGTTTGCTGAATCTCGAGATCCTGCATGTAGCTCAATCAGCCGGCTTTTCTTGAGAATTTCAATTAAAAAGTGTGAATAATCCCAACATTGTTATGATCGGGTTATTTTGTCATATTGGGAGTTGTGAGCTAGTTCCAAACTCAAGAGGGTACTACATAACTTGTTTGAAGCACTTGCCCACTCAGGCAAGCAAATCTAGAAATAGCTGAAATAACTTGCCTGGAAACAAATTTCACTTGCCCAAAGAAGTGTCTTCTAAAACACTTAAATTTTGGGTTGGAAGTGATAATAATTAGCATAAATTACAATACCTGGATCGCATTGACCTGTTTTTTATATTCCTTTTTTTTTCTCCAACCAATGTGTGGTTCTTTTTCTGGGGCTTGCTTTTGCTCATAAATACCTGCCCGACCAAGGGGGTGTTGCTCAAAATCAACTGCAACTTTGCAAATTGTAACGCGTATTTTCATTCGCGCACGGTATGCGTATTTAACAATATGCGCATGAAACAATGATTTTGATTGGCATGTTCTGATCAACTGCAACTTTTGAAATTTGAACAACACCACATAAGACTTTCACTTGCCTTGGGCAATCAGGCAAGCGCTTCTGTAGCACCGTGAGAGTGCTGCAACTCCTGAAGAGTCACCTGGATTTACCGGTGAATCATTAAGCTGGGAATTTAATAACTCAATCCTATCTGCGGCAGACTGTCTAGGGTCTAATTGGACCAAGGACTTACTAAGCATGGGCTTTGGACGATATTGATTCCTTTGAAGTGGAGATATGCCAATGGATTTGACTAATAATGATAATAATAATAATGATAATAATGATAATAATAATAATAATAATAATAATAATAATAATAATAATAATAATAATAATAGTAATAACAATAATAATAATAATAATAATAATAATTATAATACATGGATCATATATAGCGCATTTCCATCCTTATTAGTTGCTCAAGGCTCTAAGAGCAAATTGAAGTGATGAAATAGAATTACAAAATACAATACAAGGCAATGAAAGTCAAAAGGCACACTGAAACAGATAGGTATTAAGGTTTCCCTTGAAGGAAGACAGTGATGTTTAGGTTTTCAAACTCTGTGGAAGAGCATTCCACAGAGTTGGTCCTGTGTGAGCAAATGCTTGTTCACCCCAAAATCTTGGCTCTTCGTAACTGGAACTTGTAAAAGATTACTGGCAGAATAGTGTTCATGTAGGTTGGTACGTGTGGATTAAATCACTACTGCTAAAATCAAAGCGAGATAATTTTCAGTCTTGATCAAGACAAGTCTGCTGGCACATACCATTGGCTTTTGGTGTTGCATTTGATGCAGCGCATACATGTATGACTGCGGGACAGGCCTGGTGGTCTTGTTCTTCTTCTTCCAATGTGAGTACATTCCTCTGGAAAGAGTAATATCTGCAGGTACAGACGCTTCGCTTTGGTTTTCCACAATATGGAGGCTTCAATTTCATTAGTCACAGTCACAGTCAACCGGAAGAAGTACGTCATAGTTTTGCGCGTCTGCTTATTGTTACGTGGCAACTAGCTGTGACGTTACAGTAAGCAGACACGCAAAACTATGACGTACTTCTTCCGGTCGACGTCCCCTTCGTCACAGTTGACTGAAATCGAAAACACCATATTGTGCACATAATCAAGAATCTGCATTTTGAGACTACTTCACAAATGAGACCCTTGCCAAGAGGAAAACACAATGCTATCTGTAATTTCAGACTCTGTATCATGCATAGGCATATGCATGAACATTTTTTGCACAAATTTTTGCACAAAATTCAACAGCGCAAGCTAATGGTCTGTGCCGGCAGATTAGTATCAATCAGGACTGTAAATATACATTATCTCCCTTCGATCTAGGCTTGAGCTGAAAGAAGTGTTACCTAAAATTTAGTCCAGTTGAGGACTGAGTGTTCTGATAGCACCCACCTCTTGCATATTCCCTTACACTGTACACACAGGGACTGCACTGCACTCAACCACAGAGTCCTTACATAACCCTCTAATATGTATACCCCTCTGATCGCGCCTCCACATTAGAGGGTTATGTAAGGACTCTGTGGTTGAGTGCAGCACAGTCCCTGTGTGTACAGTGTAAGTGAATATGCAGAGGTGGGTGCTATCAGAACACTCAGTCCTCAACTGGACTACCTAAAATTGTGTTCTCTTTCCAACCTGTCTTGATACAAATTACCCATTTCAAAGGAATAAAGATCAGTGGTAGTCCATGACTTGTAGTTCAATGATTGGACCAAGACACTTGGTTAATGCCCTTGAACTTTTTTTCGCACTTAATTGGACAGATTGTAAGAGCTGAATTACAGTTTTCAAAGTTAAAGCAATCTTGGTTAGAGGCAGAAAAAATGTTTTGTGAACATTTTGAATATTTTGTGGCGGTAAGCTGTCTTTGCAAGATCTACATTAATTCTATGCTCATAGATGGTATGGTTCATTCATGAATCATATACATTTGTATATATACACAATGTATGTATACACATATCAAATATATTATTATTATAAGAATAAGAATAAAACTATATGCTGTCTTTCAATTAGGACTGTCATTTGTCTGCAAGAATCAGACAAAGGAGAATGTATTTTGGACAAGAAAAATAGTTTAATATCCCATCTTGTTCCAAACTGAATTTATAATCCTAGAATAGAAAGTTGTTTTGTAGAAAATGTAACTTTTTTTGCTTTCATTGACATCTCATGAAGATTAGGAATGATAGCTACATGTATGATTCTGATCATCAAAACAGCTTTTAAACTGATAACAGTCTGCATAAACAATAATTTTTCCTGCATATTAAAAAAATCAACACTTATTATTATTATTATTTATTCAGCCATCAAAAAAATTGCAACTATAAAAATGACAAATTAGTAAATGAAAACATGTATAAACATAAAAAGAAAAAGTGGAAATCCATATAGGCCAGAGTTTGCAAAATAGTTGTTGATTTTTAAGAATTTTGAGCTGACCACTTACCTTTGTTTTGGCAAGGTAGTACTTTGGACTGTGCTTCATGCATGACTTTCTGCTCGTAAATCACCAAACTCAGGTCCGAGCTTCCCATCAAAATCTTCCCTTTTCTCTTGATTCCATCCATGGCGTATATTTTACTTTCTCAATCACAGTAGAATAAATGTTGAAGATATCGGATATCGGATGAATGTTCAATTATTCAGCGTCGACATAAATCCTTTAGTCGGCAATGGTAAACTTTCTCTCTTAATTTTTCCTTCATAGAAAGTGATAATTTTTGTGAATCAAATATTTCTCTGCTAATCCAACTGGCAAATCTCTGAGTCTGATGTTGAATTCAACTCCTTCAGCAAGCATGCAAAGTTCTAACTTCTTCTCTTTCATTTAATGATGAATTGATTATTATTCAGTTAAGATGTTTCTTTGAAATATTTGATTTTAAAAAGTATATTCAAATCTAAATTAAGTGTTTGAAGAAGTGGAAACTGATGCCTTCATGCAAATCAACATATTGAAGTTGAACTTCTGCATACGCACAATATCTCTACTCTAGTCTTGGCCTTGGCTTTAATAGATAGAGAGACAATCATCTGGATGGGTAGATCATGGCTGCTAAATCCAATTCATAACGCAATAAAGACTTCCAACATAGTCCGGAATTCGGTAGCTACAATCTTTCTCGATCTCTAAATTGCTTTATCAGACTGCTGAAGCTTTGAATACAATGATATTGAAAGAGAAACTTGTTCGTTGTGCACTCGAATGAGCCGGTCACTTACGGACAGTTGCGGTTTTCCACCCCGCTGCTTCGGGCGTCACAAACACTTGTTAACAGGTCAAATACCCCGCTTCGCAGTGGCTTTTATAACCTTGAAAATTGTCCGAGTAATCCATCACAAGTCCCGTAAAATTACACCAAAATCCAGTAAAAATAATCCAATATCATGTTCAATGACTGTGAGTCGTACATTTATTGCACGCGATCAAAAACGGTGAAAATTATTGAGATATTAGTCTTCAATTCTGGTACGCAAATCACGGAAACAGGCTTGCGTGAACAACAGGACCAGTGTTGCTAAAATTGAACCCCTGTGTTTCGTACTTCCGCATACCAAAGCGAAGTTTTGTTACCCCATTCACAGCTGATTGAAAGAAAGATAGTCTATACTTTGGAACTCTAAAAGAACGCTATCAGTATAGTTTTTCATTAAAAGTAATAAATTGTGGATTTCTTGGTTCTTTTTTATTATGAATATTTTTCAAATTTTGTGTGATGATCTCTACATCGTGTTCAATTTTCTATTTTGTCGAATGTATCATCTAATTTGTTAATAATGTATGAGTTGTAGACTAAAAAAGTTAATCAGAAAAAGTTTGAGGGGAACCACTCAACAGATGGCGTTGTTCGTTTTCTCGCGTAGAAAGCGATTGAATG
This sequence comes from Temnopleurus reevesii, assembly GCA_036244855.1. Classification (NCBI taxonomy): domain Eukaryota; kingdom Metazoa; phylum Echinodermata; class Echinoidea; order Temnopleuroida; family Temnopleuridae; genus Temnopleurus; species Temnopleurus reevesii. The sequence goes on from BQKZ01002498.1 coordinate 6,568, forward strand.
CAAGCTTTCGCTATCGCTTTATGAAGAAAAAGAAATGAAAATTTGAGATGTAATCTTGTTATTTGTAAAAGTTCTTTTAGTTTTATATGTCTTCTTTGAACATTCATGTCTTGATAATTTCTATGAAATCAATTGTTTGATATGTTATATTAAGATGTTTTACCATTCTTCTTGTTATATATGTTGTCTTTTTCTTTATCGTGTTCTTTTGGTATGTCAGGATATCTCGTAAATCATATAATACATGTATTTTATGTTATTTTTTTATGAGTTAATCATTCAATAAATACACATGAATGTATATCAAAAGTATTTTGAATAAGGTTTACAACTTTTTTTTTGTTTTGGGGATGGTGTGACAATATATATATTTTGTGTATTTCGGAAACTCAAGTTTCCAAACTTTTAAAAAAAAAATTTGTATAAATAATCTACCATCCCATGCCATATGCAGTGCAACATAGACCCACTCTAATTATTTCAGGACACGCGTATAAATCAATTATATGGCTGCAGTGGACAGGTAAAATGAAGAAAAATGCTATAAAATCATTTCGGGATTAGTTTCTGTAATAAAGAACGATAATTTTACTGTTCATTCTCAAACCTAATGGCCGATGAACGATGTGCCATTAAATTTAATTAAAAAGGCATGAACTGAAGAAACTGAGAGAGACGTCTTCTAATAAGGTTGTCTTTTTTATTTGCAATTCATAGGGTATCAATTTAGGGTATAAATTTTGACACTTTTTGTAAACGGAAATATTCATCAAGTCATTGAAAATATTCAATTTACAGAAAATTGATAGAATTTTGCGAGAAACCAATGACTAATATACAACCCGAGACATTTCCATTTTCTGCCTTAATCGGCTTTGGTTTTAAGTTCCTAAGGCATAGCTTAATTACGAATGCTTTTGCCCTCAGTTTTAAAATCGTGTATTACACGTTCATTTAAAAAAAGAATTATTGACAGGTGAATCAATGGAAAACGAACGTAAATTGGCTATGTTGCAATAATTGAGACAGGGTATATTGAAAATTAATTTTAAACTTGAAGATTGGTGTTAAAAACCTTTTTCAATAGCCCATGTTCTTGCTAATGAACAGAGTTACATAGTATTTCGTGAGCAAGTTCGTAATAATTATTACTTAGAACCCAGTGAAACATGACCTGCTGCTATGAAGGGCAAGCCTTGTGCAAGTTTTCGGATGTGAAGAACAATATTTGCGTACAGATTGCACAAGCAATAGCTATGTTATCAAAGAAACATTGTTTCTTTTTTGGGACTTGCAATACTTGTACTAATATTTTCCCTTTGTATGAGGAAGTACGAACTTGTACTAATTTTCAGACTCCCAAACGATTATTATGGAAATTCGATTTTAAAAAAAGAAATGGAATTAAGGAATGTTCAGACCATATGGCCATTGACAAAAGGTGCAAAAATACAAACACATCTCTTTTCAGAATCGGAGCTGTACACACCTTAGTATACTATGATCCCATGATCTTACATTGATTAAAAACTGAATATTAACAAAAGCTAGAAAGAAATAGGACTAGAAATAAGAGAGTTATGAATGTTGTATTGAAAATTGGTTTTAGTAATGATTTTATTTCATGCAAATTGGCAATTTTTGTCACTTGTTATAATGACTTATTTTTTGCCTTTCTCCTTTGTTGAGTAATCGTTTTTCGGACTCCCATTCAACCCTTGAATGCAAAAGTTATTTGATTGAATATGTGTATCTGAATCCATGTTTTCACTGACAATGTTGTTTTAATGTTGAAAGAAAAAAATTGGTAAAATATTAATACATAAACGTGAAATTATTATTAGACAAGTGGGTGTCTTACGTCATAACATGTGACCAAGAGTAACCAATTTACGTAAAAGTCACTTTTGAGGAATAAAATGTTCACTTTCTTCTTCATTGTCCAATATTCGTCAGGTTTTTTTTTGGTTGTCTAACTTTGAAGGTTTTATGAAAATGTTGTTTTTCTTGAAAAAGAAAAGGGTTGGTGACGCCCCCAAGATCATCTCATCGAGAAGATTTCAACAAACTGTTAGATATTAACTCCTCCGCGTGAGAAGCAAGAGATGTACTGCAATTCACAGATTATACGATTATTACGTAACAGTGGGGTGTACATAAGGTTTCCTGTCTCGAGTTGCCCCAATTTTCTGTGCCCCCGTAAGTCTGAATATTTAGTAGACCTAGCGCGTGAAAGAGAGAAAGAAAGAAGAATTGGAAGGTAAAAGGAGAAGGAGGAAGAGAAGAAGAAGAAGAAGAAGTAGAAAAAGGAGAATAAGAAGCAGAAGAAGAGGAGGAGGAGGCGAGAGAAGAGAGAAAGAGAAAGAGAGAGAGAGAGAATGTGTGTGTGTATGTGTGTGTGTGTGTGAGAGAGAGAGAGAGAGAGGGAGAGAGAGAGGGAAAGAGAGATGAGAAAGAGAGAGATAAAGATTGAGAAAGATTGAGAAAGAGAGAGAGAGAGAGAGAGAGAGAATGTGTGTGTGTGTGTGTGTGTGTGTGTGTGTGTGAGAGAGAGAGAGAGAGAGAGAGAGGGAGAGGNAGGTCAACTCTTTATCTCTATTGATATAATTACAAATCATGAATATGTATAAAAGTAGACAGGTCATTGTAATTAAGATTATCTTATCACTATTCATTTACTTGATCATTTTGTACAAGAGAGGGCGCTTGTCAAGAGAGTTTTGTTGAATGGTGCTTATGGTCGAGATTATACGGTATTATATCATTTAATTTATTATTTTCAAATACCTATTCTCGTTTACTGTTTATTCGTTTCTATTTATAAGTATATATATTTAGTCTCTTGTTTGCTCTTTGTTAAGGCGTTCCCAACACAAGCTTTGCTTTTATGTTTTTTGCCTCCTTTGATTTTTACTATATTTTTTTTGTATTTTCCTATGTTTATTATGTCTTTCAAAAAAGGAAATAAATGTTCTATTTAATTAAAACAAATATTTTTCGGACTCCTATTCAACCCAATAAATGTATCTGAATCCATATTTTCATTGAAGAGTCTGTTTTAACGTTGAAAGATTAAAAAATGAGGTAAAATGAAAATATATACATTTCAAATTACTTTTAGACAAGTGGATATCATATACGTCATAACATGTGACCAAATGCAATAAATTTGCATGAAAGTCACTTTTAAGAAAAACTTATTAGATATTCACTTCCTTATTCAATGTTCAATATTCTTCATTTTTTGTGTGGCTCTGTTCGTCGTGATGGTTTTAATGACAAAGTTTTGTTTTCTTTAAAAAAAAGTTGGTGACGTCCCTAAGACCATCTCAACAAACTTTCAGAGAGGCAACAAATGTACTGCCATTCGCAGATTATACGAATGTTACGTAACAGTGGGGTGTAAGGTTTCCTATCTCCAAAACTGTCCTAATTCTCAGTGCCCTATAAATCCGAACCTCTAACAAATTCAGCATGGGATGGTAAACAGGAGAGAAGGAGAAAGAGAGGGGGAATTTAGACAGAGAGAGAGAGAGAGAGAGAGAGAGAGACAGAGAGAAAGAGAGAGAGAGAATTAAGGAGAGAGAGAGAGAGAAAGAGAGAGGGAGGAAGAGAGAGAGTGTGAGAGAGGGGGGAGAGAGAGCGAGAGAGAGAGAGAGAGAGAGAGAGAGAGAGAGAGAGAGAGAGAGAGGAGGGGGGGGGGGGGCAAAGAAGATAATTAAGGTAAATACATTGGAATTAAAATAAATGTGCCCTTTCGACCCAACCAGAAAACAAAATGAGGTAAAGACAGAATTTACTCAAATTAACTGGTCCCATTATCCACGCTTCAAGAACCCAGCTCCCTTTCAAGAAGAAAAGAGAAGAAGAATACAAAGAAAAATATTGAAAAGAGGGCGACGAGGAAGTGAAAAAATGCTGAATTTGAGGAGAAGAATGAAAAAGAAAAAGAAGTAGTAAAGGAAAATGAAGAAGGATGAGGGAGAGGAAATGATAATAAATGAAAGAAGAAGGGGAAAAAAGAGAGAGAAGAAATGGGAAAGAGAAGTTTGAGAAAAAAAGCGTCCAATATAATCTTCCTAAAATGGGCGTGTTCTATACCGTCCCGCAAAAAGAACAAATCTTCGCACCGAAGAATTTACAATACGAAGGAAACTTTGACCATGTTTTCCATTCTGTGAGCCTCTCTTGAATTATTTAAGTACACGTATGATTTCATTATGCGCTTTACCTGGGGGAAACAACAAACTGAAATGCATGACTGATAATCGATCATCCCTGCATTCGAATTATTATGGAGAGGCTATGAACTCAGTCGCCTCGTATACAACCCTCGATTGTTTTTTTCTATATTTTACTCACTGACCGAGACAATAGTTGAAAGTAAATAGACACTTCAGTCGCGTCTCGCGGTTTGAAAAGGAAGACAGGTCGATTATTATTTCAGCCCGGATTGTCAAAACCATATAATCGGATGTCAATAAGCTTTTTGCCCATTTTTGCGTTTGGAAAGTAGGATATTGTGCATTGTTAGACTTTACTACAGTTTTGCGGATGCCACGGAGGTCTTATGTTTTGGAGTTTTGTTGGTTCTGCTTCTGTTTATTCCTATAGCTTACTTGGTGCAATCGGAATTTTGTAGCGAAGCTTTAAATACTAATAAAACAGTGTGTGCATTGAGGATTTGCATAAAGGCCTATACTATCATAGGACGCATATATGTCTACACTATAGGACGTATATACAAACTACATTGGATAGGTGAGTAATATTTAGTACGTTTTTTTGCTCATTTTGTAATTATATCGAGGGTGTATAAATGTATAGGCTATTTTCATCATTGTCATCCCCAATATCATCCCTGTCATCAACGCCACAACAAGTACAGTATAGTTTTTTGTCTCAATACTATTTTAGTTTGTTTTCATCGAATGACAATTTACGTTGGCCTGATCTAAAACACCATAAACTCCCACCAATCATACAACCACTATCTCTACCACCACCACGAGCAGCAGCAGCAGCAACGTACACCACCCTCACCACCACCACCAACACCACCATCACCACCACCACGAGCAGCAGCAGCCGCAGCAACACCACCCTCACCACCACCACCACGAGCAGCAGCAGCAGCAGCAGCAACACCACCCTCACCACCACCATCACCACCATCACCACCATCACCACTACCACCACCACCACCACCACTACCACCGCCACCACCTCCACAACCGCCACCACCGGCCACCTCCACCAACATCGCCGCCACCACCACCACTACCAAATTGTATCATAACACGATTCCTCTTATAAGCATGGCAAAAACTATTGAAATTAATATTCAAATCAGTTTATTATCTTAATATCCATCATGATTTGTCTGTGACATATATTTGAATACGAATTCACTGCATTGCATTTTCTTAAACACAATATACAGCAAACCATATCATAGAAAAACAAACATATAGGCACATATATGACTTTTTCAGATTCCTCGCTGTTTATATTACTTCGATTGGTTTTTATCATTTAGTTTCTATTGACTCATAAAAGAAAATATATGACTGCCTGAGATATCAACGTAATTAAACGAATTGATAAATGGATGGACAATAAACCATAATCGTTTAACGATATAGGATTCTGATATTCTCTGATCTGCAGTCGATTGTAGGCTACATAATGAATCATCAAAATATAATCATGCTCAAAACTCATATAGACATGAATAACTTATCCCAACTCTCGATAATCAATGGTTAACAAAAGAATACAAATCATAACTGCAATACACGTGTATTATAAATTCCATCAATGTACTTCAAACGTAAATAAAACACATGACTTTAACCACAACTCTCGATTGGCAGTGACCATACAAACGAAATCGAAACAATTCTAATAGTGTTATGGCTGTGACTTTGAATATAGATGAAAGTGCATGTAACTATATAAAGTTTCCAAACACATCAGAGTTTACAAATGTATGCCCCCCCCCCCCCCCGTACAGCCTTTACTGCAATTTATACCGTTCTATTCAGCCCACAAATGCCCAGCCCCAAATACGCCAACCTATTAGATGTGCCTATCTGGAGGGGAGGCCCTGGACATTGGGTGCTCACCAGGAACAGTTAGGGTGGAACAAGAGGGGGGGGGGGGGGGG
>BQKZ01002498.1:13005-48467 GCA_036244855.1 Temnopleurus reevesii
GGGACGGTAGGCCGTCTCGCCCCATCCTGAATGCGCTAGTGAATGATAATTATAAGCAATGAAACAAACATTTTGTTATAATGACTAATCAAGAATGTATTTCGCAGACTGAAGGCGCAATCACACCATGGACCCTACATACTATGCCCATGATCACACGTTGGCGTCTATAGCCATCTTCCGTCCTACGTTCATAGAATTTGAAATATGCTCAGTCCGGAGCGAATATGTTTGATTGGCTACGCTTGACTGACGCTGTAGGCGTTCACCAATCGTTTTAGGTATACGCATGCGTTGGCATCAGCTAAGCCTCTCCCCTCCATATTTCTTCGTTCCCGGAGCGTCTTTTAAATTTCATGAAGGCTGTACAACCATTGGCTTTAATTGAGGCCGACATAGGCTGACGAATTTGAAAAATACGAAAGCTTATATGCATGCAGCGCGAAGGCGATTTGTTCAACTCGCCAAGACGCCTTCTCTAGGGCGGAAAGACGACATGGACAAACTCGCCTTCGCGCTGCACCTTCAAGTTTTCGTATAATGTTCAAATTCGTCGGCCTTTGTCCATGCATAGGTGTGAGAGGGGGCTTTTGAACGCAAAGGTGTGATTGCGCCTCTACCGATGAAAGGTTAAATGGCGACTAAAGGGATTACCAGGAGACAATGATATGATTTTAATACATTTTAATGATCAGGATTCGCCGTCTGTTTGGCGCGGGACAGGTGTTCATGAGACACCGAGTGCATTAGGATACCAAGTAGCTAGTGTTCCATGTACGCGGCAAATGTACCTCACGCCAAAACATTTATTCTTCTGGCGCCTTAACAATTTCTTGCAAAAACAATGCCACAACTTTTCATAAAATGATAAGAATTTGACTTAAAATAGTTTCAATAACTTGCCAAGCTTGGGGCATAAATGATAAAGGTGAATTTAGGACTTCTTTTTCTATTATACAGATTTTTGTTATAGGTTAATTTTTATTTTTCAAATCCCGACGATATACCTTGATTGTAAAAATGACCACGTGGACGTTATGAGGTTTATGAATTCGTTTTCTTTCAAAAGTTACCGAACGGATGTAATTTGATGTTTATATCATGAATAAAAAGCCACTCTAAAAATAAACAAAATTTCAGTTTATTCTTTGTCACATACAGAAGGGGTACAAATTGTTAATATGACGCATGCTGAATATTATACAATCATATAATATAGATTATCTAAAAGAAAAAAAAATCTTTAAAATCTTAAAGCAATCATTGATCATTACGCAGACCAACAACGCGATTATTTAACCAACCAAACGACTAATTAATTAATCAATCAATCAATCAATCACCTGATCAATCAATGAACAAATCAATGATATCGATAATTTTACTCATCACTCAAATAATAAATCCACCATTCCACGACTCAATCATTCACTCACTCACTCACTCAATTAATTAATCAATCCATCAGTCAATCAATCAATTAATCAATGAACAAATCATTCATGATATTGATCATTTTACTAATCAGTAAGATGATAAATCCACTATTCCACCACTCACTCAGTCAATCAATTAATCGATTAATCAATCATTCGATCAATCAATAAATTAGCAACTCAATGATGACATTGATCAATTTACCAATCAATCAAATAATAATACCATCCTTCCACCGCTTGCACAATCAATTAATCAATATCCATCCATCCATCCATCAACCAATCAATCAATTTAACCAACATTTTGAGAAACTACAATCTCTGGACTCCTTGGAGAACAGAAGTATTTTAATTCTTCTGAAAGGGCAATCCAGCCAATCTTATTAATTCCAAGTTATTTTTTTGTTCACATGTAAATTTGTCAAATGTATTCTTACTTCGTATTATGTATATGTTATATGTCTTTTTACTGATTGGGAATAAAGTACCATACCATACCAATCAACCTTGCCTCACTCGAATATGTAGGAAATAATTAAATAGCTTCAACTTTCAGAAAATTGGACTTATGAGGGGTAAAAATAATAGAATACGAAGAGAAGAAGATTTTTAAAGAGACCTTCAACTTTATCCGAGGTAAAATTAGGCAAGGCTGACTGTATATCAAATAACAACCAATTAACCGCCCTCTTTGACTAAAAAGTAAAGAAAAACAAAGACAAAAATGGAATATAGACTTGACATGAACGAAGCTTTTATTCCGAACAAAATATATACATATATACTGATATATCCATGCATTTTGGGCACTGGAAACATATATAAGTAATGATATTTTGGTGAATTATCCAATAGTTTATTTTGCCAAAATATCCAAGGAGGTTTTCAAAAATTATAACCTGGTACTAAAAGGAAGGAGGTGACATGTTACACAAAACCTGAATTCCTGTTTGCTGCATTTAATTTAGTGGGCTTTTTTCCTGCATATCATATACTAAATATGTATATTTAGGTAACTAAATATGTATATTTAGGTAAAGGTAGAAAAAAGGCGGTGTTCAACCAATTCGTTCTTAAAGTTATGCATGACTTTAGTATGTTCATAAGTGTAATGAGCATAAGTTTCTCGATCATTCAGCACAAGAAGTGATACCAGTCGTGCGTAAAGTCGTTCTTAAAGTCTTTCGTATCTTGGTGAAACAAAGCCCTGGTCTAGTAATTGTATAGTGATGTTTTTGGTTAATACTTCTCACTTTTTACAAGAGGCTTCCTGTTTTGTCACTTGCAGAAATTGGGCGATTTCTTTGGTAGTAAAACGATTTCTCAGAGAGGAGGTGTTTAAGGAGTAAATTATCTTTATTAATCCACAGGTCAAGGTATAATCAACAGGCTTTTATGTCCTGTTTAATTACTCATGATAAAATATGCATCAACTATCGTGTTTACACCTTGGTCCAGTTAGGAGATTGAGATTCACTTGAAATTACGATATCCACATAGAAGTAAAAATAACAGTATCTATCATGTAAATCAACTCCAGCATTTCATAAAACTCTATTCCACATGAAGTATATTGTGAGGTAACCATACAGCTGAAAACAAAAACATGTATTTGCTCGATTTGTATTATAAACAAAACCTTTTCATGACATCTTTTTAAAAACATTACAGTATCCTTTTCTAAACATTCAAAACCTCAGTTCATTTGTAATCATGAAGAGGGCAATTTGTAAAGTTTTTCCCCATAAATTGTTGGCTTTTACCAAACACACAAAAATCAGGTTCCTTTAAGAAGAGAGCTTTGAAAGAATATGGATAAAATGGCTGTTAAAAAAAAATGGACAAAAAGATGTTACCCTGTTTCTTCTACATTTTTGCACTTGTAAAGAGCATCTCGTACAAACGTGGATTAAACCAGCTTATTTCTTTCGCTCATTAAACATTTGTGACTTGAGCATGTGTATGGTGACAAACCGCTGTAAAATTTCCTGTTTCAAATCACTTACATAACCTCCAAGACTTCTCCATGATCATTATCCCCTCAAGTAACCCTTTTCACTAATTTGATTCTGTTTATATTGCTTTTAGGCCCCCAACCCTGGAAAAAGTTTGAGCTAGTTTTCATGACCTTTTCAACAGTAATACAGTAATTTGACCTACATTTCTAGGAATACATATATATTTATAGGATTGGTGTATTCTACAGTTCAGGGAGACGTTTCACCAAGATAAGAAAGACTTTAAGAACGACTTTACATTCGACTGGTGTCCCTTCTAGTGCGTTCTGGTTCACACTATAACGTGCATTCAGCGCAAGAACTGATACCAGTCGAAATTAAAGTCGTGTGTAAAGTCTTTCTTATCTTGGTGAAACATCTCCCAGTTCATATCAAATCATGCTACAAGCTTCAATACTACTGTGGGTGTAAGATTTAGGTGTTCCTCTCCTAGCAACTGCATTTTTTATGCAAAATATATAAACAGCCTCACACAGGCAAAGTAATACTCAGGAAAGTGCCCATGCTTTCAGGTGACAATGTATCCCTCGTAAAGAAACACAAAATGCCTCATATTAGAAGCTATTATATAGACAATATTTACAACTATATACTCTGTATAATGTAAAGTATGGTATCAAACATTTACAGTAGTTTTGACTATTTACAATGTAACAAATCAGATTTCTACGCCTGTGATGAATTTATGAAAATGCTTTTTTTTCTCCAAAAATCTCATTCACTTAAGTAAGTACATCATTTTTGCTTGCACATGTTTTTATATGTTAAACTGTATCTTTTTCAACTTCGTATCTGAAGCCCCAGTCACATAGAAGCCCTGATTAAACACAACTCTTATCCCAGTTTAGTACTCTATGATCTGATTAATGTGCCCCTCTTTGCTCAGGGGCTGTTAATAAGGACTCACCTGGATAAACATACATGTTGAATCAGATTTCTAAGTTTTAATAGATCTTGAAATTTTACTTCCTTTCACTGTACATACAATTCATAAAAGTCCGAAGAAAATATAATCCATATTTTTGGTAAAGTTGTATTGTCTTTAAGTGAAAATAAAATGTATAAATAGACAATTGAATTTCTTCATTTTCCACACACAGGTCCGAATACCATAAATCTACGGCTTTGTACTGCTCTCGGATCAACATAGAAAATCTAGATCTGTGAAAATATACCCAGGACAACTAACACATCTGAGGCTTAGTACTCAATACATCTGAAGCTTAGTACTCATTTTGGATCTGAATCAGAGCCTGGATCTGTGAGCAAAGGTCCTGGACTAGTGATAGTCTAGTAGTAGAAGACTCCAAATGCAGCCGCCACACAAAACAGAGAGTCCTGTGGAGATGGATGGAGAACAGATGAAAAAGAAAAAGAAAGGGAAGAAGCTAAGGTTAAAGAAGAAACTTGCACGGAACAGGAGAAAACATCGCCATGGAAATCACGTTGGGACTGAGGAGGAGTTTACTTATCTGGAGAAACCAACACTTCGGGATTTTGGAAGTAAGTGCATAATTTCAAGTTTTTATCTCAACCCATTGCTACAGGAATTGAGGAATTGGGAAGTCCTTGCACAAAGTCTATGTGAATTCCAGAATTCAGTAATAAAGGAGTTAAATTATTTCTTAAAGATATTGCAGAACTTTCAGACTTAACATTAGGAATCGAAGAACAATAATCACTACAAATCATTATAAAAATCTATACTAAGATGCAAAGTAATAAGAGTAACTTATGGGTACAAAACACAAATAGATTGTGCATTGCTATAATGATCTCTTTGATACAGATCTTTATTCTACTTTTTGAGCAAGAGTCTCATACTATATCGAAGCTCTGGGCCTCTAAAATGCTAAGTTTCTTGAGTTGAAGGGTTGTGTTCACAAAATAAGAATAAGAATTCTAAAAATTCTAAATATGATCAGAAGTGTATTTTATACTTGAGTACACTCATTTGGGGGGGGGGGCATGTTGAATTACCCTTGTACAGAATAGTCTCTTGCATAATACTGCAGTATAACAAACAACAACAGATCTAATCTAAATACAGCCACCAAGCAACAAGATAAAAGCAGTAAACCCCTGATTTCTTTAACTTTAGAGTTCACTTCTTCTTGTAAATAACTTATCTAGATAGCTCTATTAGCTTGGAAACTATTTATGACACAGATAATCTATTTGATGTTGATTTATGCAGATTCTACACAGCTACACTAAAGCTGGAACTGTGTGTTAAAATTTTGCAGGCTAAATGTTTAAAATAATGTGAATACACTCACAATTAAAATCAAAACACTATTTGAATCATCCTTCTTTATTTTATGTCTATAAAATGTGTACAGAACTCTTCATTTAAAGACATAAATGAGACAGTTTATCCATTAAACATTGCCAAAGTAAGTAAGCATGTGTTTTGAAAAATATTCAGTAATTGTCTATTTTGAGAATTAATCTTAACTTCATAACAAAAATGGTTATTTTGCTCCTATAATAGGATATATATACATATTGTAGAAATATATCATATTGAATAGTTCATGTTAATGCAGAACTTTCTGCTACATTTATTACAAACAATCATCAAAATAAAATCTGCTTCATAAACCATATTTTTGTAGCCTCCAAGAGTTTCCTTGCATTGAATTACCAGTTTTGACATGAGTCAGATTCTAATTTTGTAACAAAGTCTGCGATCATATTCGCTATTTCATTTTCTAAGATTTTGTTCACCTTTCTTTGTTTTTGAGGCCTTTTGTTTATAACTGTTGATACAAGTGTAATTGCAAGGAGTTCACAGGTAATGCTACAGATGTACGATTATAAGTGACTAAGCCAGGGGGTGATGATAGATACATGTAGTGGCAATTGATTAGAATTTGCAGTTGATCGGTAGACGCAAATCATGAGCATAATAGTAGAAATGCAGACCATTCCCAAATTAAGACGTGTTTTTCCATTTGTAACTAATTTACATTTTATCTGTAATCAATTTTCTAGCAATATTCCCAGGACATTGCAATTGTCTGTAATGTGAACATTTTTAATAAGTGGGGATGGGGGGGGGGGGGGCTGCTTATTATTGTGTTTACATACACCCATAGGCTTGGACATATTAACTGGGAAAAAATGCTTGTGGGTTGTGGGTGTGGGAGGGCTGCAGCCCCCAGCCTGCTCCTGTTATGCAGTTCATGATCAACTGTCTAACAATGAATATCAAGCTTTCTTCATCAAATCCTTTCTGACTCAAGCCAATTACATCTGGCATCTGTGACCTGGGTTCAGTGCACCACATTGTGGACAAATTTATGAACAAAAAAAAACCCCATGGAAGTATCTGAATTGTAGCTAATACAGTGGAAACTCGTTATAAAGAGATCTTATATAACAAAATATCTGATATACAGAGATACAAAATTTGGTCCCAGCTCTCAACAACTTTTTTTTAAACTCTGCTAAAAGAGATTACTGGTATAACAAGGTATTTTTGATGGTCCCAAGCACCTTGGTATACTGAGTTTCCACTATGTTAGCTTCACCTTTTGATGAGATTTTCCCCACTTGAGAGCTTCCCAATACATATATTGATACCCTGAAGCTTGACCAAAGGAAGGCTGTCAAGGTAGTTCGTTAAAAAATGAAATAAAATGATTCATGCTTGCTGAATAATTGCCAACACTCTAATTCATCCAGGGCAGTTTAGTGTCATGAAAGTTGAATGGTGAGGTTTTAGGAGGTTACACAACAAATTTGAATAAAATGTGAAGAAGGGATTAACATTGTCTGGGCCAGGAGACTTCTCAAACATGAGAAAAAGTACAATTGTCTGAAATGCCAAATGTGTGATGTTAGAATGTGCAAGACTGCTAATTCGCCAATAACGTAAGGGAGATTGAGAAACGTTTGAATTATTGATGAATGGACTTGAAAACAAAGTTTGTGGTTGTGAGAGAGGCAGAACAGGGCTGAAATGCAGAGAATTTGTACAGAGCAAGGTGGATTCTACATGCTATCTGTAAAAGCTCAAAATAATAGATCTGGGGCCTGTGACAAAAAAGATGCAATGAAACTAGCAATGAATATTAATTGTAAGTCTATGGCAAAATGTGTACCTAACAGGTACAATCAATTGCAAAAGTTTTAAGAATCTCTTTTATGTTACAGGCCCCTGGTCCACTCATGCTATTTTAATCCCATTGTCCTGAATTTTAAAGTGATAACATGTAACTTTTTCTACAAAATACTGAAAAGGGCCCTAACCCCTTTTGCAAATAAGCTCTTCAGAAGCCAAATAAAGGGGTAGTCTGCCAGAACAGACCCTTGGGTTTCGTTGTGCACACACACAGAGAGTGATACAGGGTATGCATTGTATGTCTGCATGCTCTCTCCCCTAGACTGAGGGTAGGGCAATGTTGTATGTGTGTGATGTAGTCACACAATATGCATGATCTGCGCATGCACACACCAAAAGTCTAGGGTATGTGCTTGCAAACTAATAAAGGGGAGTGGTGATTACTTACACTCATGTAAATGTCTTGTGCATAGTTGTCTGTATCAGAATCCCAGAAACATCTGCAGCCCATCCTATGAAAAAAGTACAACAAAACAAAACAATGATATTAACAATGACTAATTTATAATTCTTTAAACGGTTACTCCGCGCCAAAAATAACTTGCTTTGATTAAAAGCGCAAAAATTAGACGAACAAATAAAAAAAAGTTGGAGCGAAATCGGACAATGAATAAAGAAGTTACGAAATTTTAAAATATATTTTTAAAAAATTCAAACAGTTATATTTTTAGCAAATTGGCAACTTTTGATCACGTGACATGAAATGTTGATGATGTAGGTTCGTCACTTCTCTACCATTGGCTTATTTTATATTATTTCTTTTTAATCCCTTATTTTTTTTCATCTTTACAGCAATTCACTATTTGTTGATAAGTTTAATTTGATATATATTCAACAACTATGATCAAGTAATGTATAACTTCGAAATAAGTCTTTTTATGAAAGATGAAATGATGAATTATTTATTAAATATGATTTTAATAAACAACCAATATTAATAAGATTTATTCTTAATCAATAGATTGCTTTAATTAAAAGAATGTAAATATTTTAAACACTACTCCAATGACGTATATAGTTATAACGATTTGTATCATGTTATCAATTGATTGAACAAATATGAGAAATTAATATTTCAATAATCATTTTCTTTGGGATTATATTGTTTTTGTTATGTTTGTTATTGTTTTTCAAATCCTATTTTTTTTGTGTGTGTATCATTTTTGTCATTTTAGATCCAAAGTGAAAACAAATATTCCTTTACCAGAATTTACAGTAGTAAACGTTAGTTTGCGTTCGTGCAAGCGTATTATAACACAAAATACATATTTTTTTTATCAAACATATTGTTTATAAAAATCACGTTTATTTTTATAATTTTGTTATCACTTCTTTATGAACAATATTTCAGAAGTTATAATCAAGACTATACATTCAACAAGATAAATTTGTCAAGAAAAGGAACTATTTTGCGCCCAATATCTTTTAAACAGAACATAAAAAGCAAAGAAATATAATACACTCATTCTAGAGAAGTGACGAACCAACATCATCAACACGTCATGTCACGTGACCCAAAGTTACTAATTGGCCAAAAATGTAACTGTTTTGAAAATTTTAAGACATTTTTCAAATATTCATAACTTTCTTATCTGTTGTCCGTTTTCGCTCAAACTTTTTTAAATTTATTTGTCTGATTTTTCCGCATACAATCAAAGCAAGAAATTTTTGGCGTGGAGTCCTCCTTTAATAGAGGGTGTTGTTAGAAAGTTGAAGGCAATTACGAGTTACAGTTGATCAGCGTTCGCGAATCAAAACCCTTGTTCCATGCATATCTTGTCAAAAGTGTAGACAGTGCGAATACTAAAATGTGTGTTTCGATTTGTAATCAATTACAAATTACGGTTAATAAACATTGTTACTGCATGCATTTCATTTTTTTTTAAAGCAAACGGCACATCGGAAAGTCCATTTCAATTGGCAACTTATTTGCAGTTGATCTCTATAAGATGGTAACTACAGTGTTCCAGCTGAATTGCAAAATACCACTACTCTATCCCAAAACAAAAAAAAACTTTTGTTATTGAAGCTCTTAAATTGGGTTGGGTCAGTGGGTTTTCTTTCCACAATTTAGCTTGCTAATTTCCCCTTGGTTGTCATAGCAACCTATTAAAACCAATGAAAAAATGAAAGTAATGTGTTTTGCGAAGGAAGCTGTACTCCACTGTGACGTTAATCCATTGAAAATAATGAGAGGAAATTTATGGAGAGCAGGAAGTGGTGGAACTAACGGGGAAGCCAAAGAAAAGGGGGGGGGGGGAGGGAGGATGAGGTGGCCCCTCAATAGAACTTGGACCGTGGAGGAGGCACCGTGGTGTAGTGGTCATGAATCTCGCCTATCAACCAGAGGGTCGTAGGTTCGAATCCCACCCCTGGCATTAATTTCCTTCAGCAAGAAATTCATCCACATTGTGTTGCACTCAACCCAGGTGAGGTAAACGGGATCCTGGCATGAATATTTATTCCTTGAAATGCCAAGTGCACTGGAGGCTGCTGGGCTAAAGTCAGGGGAATAATAATGCAAAGTGCCTTGAGCACTCAACAGAGTGGATACGTGCACTATAGAAATTGCATCTATTATTATGTTTGGATGGCCTAAATCACCAGACCATCTGAAAATAGCTTGACCTTTCAGGTGACTGTGAATGCAAGCGGCTTTGGTGTTTGGTCCATCTTCAACAAAAAACAACATTCACGTGTGTGCAGGCCTGGCACAGTCGGATCTTTTGAGGTCAATTATTTAATCACCAATCTGTGCATGATTCAAATACTGTATCTATAGGGTTTTTTTTTAATAAATGCCTCCTTGCCCAGACATCTGAAGGTTCCAATTACAACTCTACAGTACAAACCTCTGAAAGATTTTTTGGATGACCTTGCCAATTGCTTAGAGAGGGAGGGAGAGAGAGGAAAAAAATATCATAGTGATCCTCAAAATAATAAAATTCTACTAAAATATGAGTTTTGAAGTAGGAAGTTGATATTCTTCACTGTAATATCATATTGGTTGGAAGCTGTGCCGATGTTCCAGTTTATCAAATTGGTCTGGAAGGCCTGAATTAATTAAAAAAAGTGATATGAGTGAGTGGGATCTTGGTAAGATTATGCAAGGGGCTCAGCTTAGACCGGAGGCAGACTGAATGCTTGTCTCTGGTACTGCAAATGCTCATAAAGCTGTCCTCTAAAACAGATTCACCAAATTGGTCTTGCGCAGGGTAACAAATACACGGGGGCAAAGGACGAAAAACCCTCTAAGCCTTAGAAATAGTCGCAGTTAGTTCAATAATAGCCTCCACAAAATATATCTAAGGGGCTATTTTCAGAAGGAAAGTGAAAAAAAAAGAGCTCTCACAAAGTATTTCCCCGGTCTGGCAGAATATCAGTTAAGAAAAAATGTGAACGGGGTCACAGGAGGATTATACAGGGGACATACTTGACTCTTGTCTCTTGATACTATCAATTCTCAAAGAGTGATCTTTAAACAGATTAACGAAATTGATGTGGTCAGAAATCACTTAAAGAAAAAGATGTTAACGGGGTCTCTGGAGGAATATGCAGTGGTCACACCTGGGCCAGACTGATATTGCTCGTATCTGATACTGAAAATGCTTACAAAGGGATCCTTTAAATGGATTCATCAAATTAGCTTGGCAGAAGATAAGATCAGTTGTGAAAAAAAATGTGAACAGTGTCTCTGGGGGATTATGCAGGGGGTATACCTGAGCCAGNGATCTTTTGAGGTCAATTATTTAATCACCAATCTGAGCATGCTTCAAGGGGCAGTCTCGAATGTGTATGTTAGTGCTCCCTTCCCGCTCCCTTCCCCAACCCACCCTTTCAAGACAAGTGATTCAAATACTAGCCCCCCCCCCCAAAAAAAAATGCCTCCCTTGCCCAGATATCTGAAGGTTCCAATCGCAAACCCACAGTACAAACCTCTAAACATTTTTTTAAAGGAATGACCTTGTTTAGATAGAGAGAACAAGAGAGAGGAAAAATCCTGAGGATCATAAAACATCTGGAAATTATATGACAACATGAGTTTTGAAGGATGAAATTCCTATTTTCACTGTAAAATCATATTGGTTGGAAGGTGTGCCACTGTGCCAGTTTACCTATTTGGTCTGGAAGGCCTGAATCAATTTAAGAAAGTGATGTGAATTGGGTCTCGGTAGGATTATGTTTGGGGCAAAGTTGAGTTCAGAGCCATACTGACTGCTAGTCTCTAGTGCTACCAATCCTAAGAAAAGTCAGAAAGTGATCTTCTAAAATATGGATTCACCAAATTGGTCCAGCGGGAAATCCTGGACTTAGGAACAAGATGTGAACAGGGTTTCGGGAAGATTATGCAGAGGACAGACCTGAGCCAAACTGTAATTGCTCGTAAATGGTACTGAAAATGCTCACAAAGTGATCTTCTAAAACAGATAATGAAATTGATGTGGCCAGAAATATATCACTTTAAGAAAAAGATGCGAACAGGGTCTCTGGAGGAATATGCAGTGGTCACACCTGTGCCAGACTGATATTGCTCGTATCTGGTACTGAAAATGCTTTATTATAAAGGGATCCTTTAAATGGACTCATCAAATTAGCTTGTCTGCTTGGCAGAAGATAGGATCAGTTGTGAAAAAAAAATGTGAACAGTGTCTCTGGGGGATTATGCAGGGGGTATACCTGAGCCAGACTCATGGGAAATGATCAATTAGCAGAAGTGGGTTAATAAACTGACACCGTTAGGTCTTCACATACTCTCTCAAATTCTGCCTTCGATATGAACGGTCAGAATGTAGTATGAATCACATTATTGAGTCAGAAAGAGATTGATCCAGACAGAACGAGAGAGAGCAAGAGAGGGAGGGAAGGAGAGAGAGAGAGAGGGAGGGAAGGAGAAACAGAGATAGAGAGAGTAAGATAGAGAGAAAGAAAGAGAGAGATCGACAGACAGAGGGAAAAAGAGAAGGATGGATACACAGAGAGGAGGGATACACAGAGAGGAGGGAGTGAGTCTCGAAAAAGATGTGAGAGAAAAAGGTGTGAGAGAAAAAGGTGTGAGAGAAAAAGAGAGAGAGGAGATGATGGGGAAAATGTAAATAGATGATAAAATATAGAAGAACTGAGACTGAGAAGGTGTTAGGTGAAGGAATGGGGAAGGGGATGGGAGGGGGTTCAGAGGTAAAAGCGACAAAAACAGATCTCTAATGAGAGGCAGATCTAGGGACGTAAAACAAGACAGGAGAGAGGATAGATGAGCAAAGAGATGGATTGAGAGGGGTGACAGAGGAGTGCAAACATCAAGAACAGAAAATACTTGATAGCACCCTCTTGTGTCCATTTCATTATAAGGTTTTTGGAAGGAGACTATTTGATGCATTCTTTCATCAGAATTCTGGATCAACTAAAAATGTAAAAACTATGCACCAAGGTGCTATAGAGTGTGACCACTTACTCCTTCCAAAAGGAATATTTACATTTGTAACTAACTTTAGTTCTGTAACTGATTCAGGTCTCTTAAAACGATTCATAAAACATGCCTCCTACCCCACTTTTGGTTAGTGGAGGTATACCTACACAATACTTTCAATTGTCATGCTGTAGTTGGATTAAAAAATGTGTTAAAAAGAAAGTAGTCATCAAAATAGGATCAAATCTGTAAATTGGCAAATGCAATTATGAGCAGTGTCTTCCATGAATATTGTAGATTCAAAATGTGTGCTTCTAATTGATTGGTAGTCTAAAATAAGACACTATATATTCAACTAAAGTAATGTAGGAAACATAAAATTACATATACATAAATTAAAAAAAATGTTCTGATGGAAAGATTGAGAAGGTGATCCAAATTGTCCTTAGGGTTTTTTTCTTCTGAGTCTGAACATTAAAACAATTGCTGAACATACAGTAGTAAAGGCAAGAGTCATTGATTACCTAATCGCTTTGCACTTTTAGGATGGAGTCACAACAGCTGGCACTTTTAATTAATACTGTTTGAATAGTTGAGCCCCTTTCACAAATGGCTGTGAAACTGTCTGCAACTATTGTGATTGTACAGGGCGCTNAGTCACAACAGCTGGCGCTTTTAATTAATACTGTTTGAATAGTTGAGCCCCTTTCACAAATGGCTGTGAAACTGTCTGCAACTATTGTGATTGTACAGGGCGCTACGAACCCACTTGCCCGCATGCCCAGGGCAACAAAATGAAGCTGTCGGGCAAGTAAATAACATTGTCACTTTCCTGAAAGGGCAAGTAGCAGCTTTTTCTAGTTTTCATCAACATGTTCAAATTGGCATAGGCCATCAATTTGGGGCAAAGGAAATTTTGTTCGGGCGAGTTATTTGAAAAGTTGGGTGCCCGACTGGGCAACTGGTGAAAAAAATTCTTGTAGCACCGTGTTGTGTACAGTTATATTGTAAATTAATGTGAACCAACACTTCAAAGAGAGCCACACCTCTGCAGACCTCCCAAACTTTCTGACTGAAATGGAGGGATGATACTGCTCTAGAAGAGCAGATGTCAATTAATGTAATAATTTGTTTAGGATATAATGCTATTCTAGAGAAGTACAGTATAGCTATATAGTGACTGCACTATACAAATCATTATTATCACTATTATTATCAATATTACCATCATTAGCATGTGTTAATGTAATATTTGAAACAAGCATTTCTTACAAACTTCTTTTTCACAAATAATTTGAACCCAAAATTCTGACTTGGAGAGTCTTCTTCAGAAAACATGAACCCATTTTAGAAATTTTTAAGCACTGGAAAATTTAATCAGAATTATATCTTTACATGTATATAATGATTAATTATGTGACTTCATTTGAAATTTTGCCTTGTATCCATGAACAAATGACTGGATGGTCAAATGTGGAAGGGGCTTAACAAACAGTCATTGATATCTACGCTAAAATTAGTTCACACCCAAGTGGGACAAGGCAATGCTTACTGTACGCTTTTCTGAGAGGCCTCCGAGTGTGGAATACTTTTATTAGATGACCATTGTCAAAGGTAATCTAAATTTGATTTCATTGTCTTTGAAAATTGTTGTAGTGCAGAAACTTTTATTTTGAAGCATGACAGCATAAAACTTATGTACCACAATATAGAGATAACTCGCATATTTGTTTTCAGCCAGGCTGTATATTACGTACTGCTTTTCAAGACTACACTGAGAAGCTACCTTGAAACGGGAATGTATGCTGACTGTCTCTGTTCGAGGATTCAAATATACCATGCACTGAGAAGTTCTAGTTGAAATTATGGATTATGAGGTGACTGGCATAGCACTATTTTCCGAGAGGCACTGCCCCGAGCAAAATAGTCACTATGCTGGTCACCGAAAAATCCATAATTTCATATAGTACTTTGAAAAATGTGCATGGTATATTTGATTTATATCCTACACAAGTAAACCAAAATAGTAATCAAATTTATATCCTACTTGTAATCTGTCGATGAAATGAATTCTTCCAAATCATCATCATCTACGAGATTAAATTTTGGTTCATCGTCGTTGATTTATCCACTGCGGGCCGCCAGTGTTGTTTATGTTTTGACGGTACGACCATTGATCTCTCAATATTGTAGACTGCAATTATCAGGTATCGATAGCTGAATACCAAGTTATCGAAAAGATGACGTCAGAATATTTTCATAACGAAAACTATTCCGAGGATGACGTCACGCCATATCCAATCTATTTCATGGTGAAAATATTTCTAATCACATGACTGCTCGTTGACCAATAACGATGGATACAATCTTATGAGTAGGATATAAAAGCCAATATGTTAGCGCACAGATATTTGCGCAAATTTGGAACAGTTCGACATTTTTGTTATTTTCCTGTTTTTGACTGTGTATGTACCCATATCAATATGCAACATACAGAATGGAAATTTTTGAGAGGGCGAAGCTAAGGCTGCAAAATTCCGGAAGATTATTTTAACCAATGCAAAAATTTCAGTTTATAAATTACTTGATCATGCTTTCCTCACAAGTTTACCACACTGCATTTCTTGATCAACCTACTTTATATCCTGCATTTCTATAGCAACAAAAAATTAATAAGGTAGAAAATTTCCTTCAGAAATACAGAAAATCAAAATTTCAACCCGAGGGTCGGAGGTTTGAATCTCACCCATGGCGTCAATTTCTTTCAGCAATAAATTTATCCACATTGTGCTGCACTCAACCCAGGTGAGGTGAATGGGTACCAGCAGGAATTTATTTCTTTAAATGCAAAAGCGCCTACTTGGCAGGGTGCTACAAGATTTTTTTCACCACTTGCCCAATCGAGCAACCAAGTTTTCAAATCACTTGCCCGAACAAAACATTGTCTTGCCCAAAATTGATAGTGAATGCCAATCTGCACATGGAGAGAAAAACTAGTATAAAACTGCTACACCCCCTTTTGGGCAAGTGACGATTTCATTTACTTGCCCGACAGCTTAATTTTGTTGCTCCAGGCATGCGGGCAAGTGGGGTTGTAGCGCCCTGCTTGGCAGCTACGCTATGGCCGGGTAATATATATCAGATAATTTGTCTCGCACCTCTGAATAGATGACAAGAGAGATGGTGTGTTTAAATGCTCAACATTATCATCAATTTTTTTGACTTACTTGACGCCTTCCCCTCTCTGCTCTCCTATAACAACCTGGACGATGAACTTGTAGCGTTCCAATTCTAGCTCTGAAAATAAACAAACATTATTTCAAAAAAATGAAGAGATTAATAATACTACCTATAATTTGTAAGTTCATTTTGGATGTTTTCATTCAGATATTTATATGACTAACCCTCTCAGACTAAGCTTTTTGGGCTATGGTATATCTGAGGGGATTCCGCCCCCTCAGATCTCGGCCGTAGAATGCTTGTGGCATACTCTACGAGAATACGTGATTAATCAAAAAAAATTAATATAAATAATTAAACTAATTCATGCATACAATAAGTAGTAGGCTCTAAATCACAAGTTGAATAGCCAATTAAGCTAATTTCATTTCAGAATTATTCCTTTTTCTCAACACATGTATAGAAAAAACATTCTTTTTCAAATTAAATATCCTATGTATCACGTTGTTTTATGAATGAATTTCTATTTTGGGGGACTGTCCTTGTTGCAGACATTATCTGAAGCATACTGTTGCAAAATTAAATTCATATCAGCTATTCAAAGTAAAAATATTTATTTTTTAATATATTTCTGAAAACACAACTTGCATTGGATTTGGACACAAAATCACTCTTTTGGAGCAATTTTGGGGTTGACAAAATTGTTTCAAATGGGCGTGGCATAATAACGGTACAAGAGGTCATGGCTAATTTTATCTTGAAAGTTGTGGGATACCGGTACTTGATTTTGGTAACCCCTCATCAAACACAATATGAAAGGCACACACCTATAGCAGAGTTGCCAAGCTTCAAGATAGGAATATGAAAGGATAGAAATAAAAGTGTGAAACATGGAACAGCTGAACCAAATTTTTCCTCATGAGAGAAAGCTAATTGTTATCATGCTTTCTTTCATGACAAAATATTTAGCTCAGCTGTTTGGTGATCCACATTTTAATTTCTATCCTCCTGTCTATCCTAGGGAGTGTTGTTCAAAATTAGCAATTGATCGCACATTTCAGTGGATCGGAACGTGCCAATCAAAAATCTTGTGGCCATAATTGCTTCATGCACATCTTGTTAGAAGCGCATATCATGTGCGAATGAAAATGCGCATGACAAACTGCAACTGATTTGCAGCTGCTTTTCGATCAATTGCAACTTTTGAACAACACCCCCTATAAACATTAGAGGGATGGCACCTCTGCTACTATTTTTTTTCTTATATATGCTTACCTTTTAATCTCTCTTTGATCTGTTCACTTATGTGTTTGCACCAGGCCGTAGTCTCCTCTGCACTGTATTGCTTGTCAGTTAGCTCCTCATTCAATACTGTATGGATAACTGCCTTTACCGCTGCTGGCCGAAATCTAATTTTGTAAAAGTAACACCATGAAAGGAATGTGATAAATTTACAAAATGAATAGGCCCTATCGCTTATTGGAGTCTCACATTCTTTGATGATTATATCATACAGTGTATTACAGCATAAGATTAAGAATACTTATATTTTTTTCAAGACCATATTGGATAAAGAGACAATCAATAAATGACAAAAATATGTCATTATCATTATCAACCTTGTTGACTTATTCTAAAGAAAATCTGTCCATAGACACTTCACATATCTGAAAGATTTGCAGAATGTAAAAGAGGGTATTTATGAATTAATCATGGTTTAAGACCCTAATAAACTTCACACAGTATGGTTTGTAGGCCTAACAGTTAGATGTAATATGTCTATGTCTATCTATGAGTTCGGTATTTGCAATGACTTTGTCAAATGTCTAATGTTAGGATAGTTGGACAGCAGGCAACCACAAAAGTCAACACATGGGACTACAATTTGAACTGAGCCTTACTTTTTCAGGAAGTTTGGANGGATGCTTACCTTTTAATCTCTCTTTGATCTGTTCACTAATGTGTTTGCACCAGGCCGTCGTCTCCTCCGCACTGTATTGCTTGTCAGTAAGCTCCTCATTCAACACTGTGTGGATAACTGCCTTTACTGCTGCTGGCCGAAATCTAATTTTGTAAAAGTAACACCATGAAAGGAATGTGATAAATTTACAAAATGAATAGGCCCTATCGCTTATTGGAGTCTCACATTCTTTGATGATTATATCATACAGTGTATTACAGCATAAGATTAAGAATACTTATATTTTTTTCAAGACCATATTGGATAAAGAGACAATCAATAAATGACAAAAATATGTCATTATCATTATCAACCTTGTTGACTTATTCTAAAGAAAATCTGTCCATAGACACTTCACATATCTGAAAGATTTGCAGAATGTAAAAGAGGGTATTTATGAATTAATCATGGTTTAAGACCCTAATAAACTTCACACAGTATGGTTTGTAGGCCTTACAGTTAGATGGAATATGTCTATGTCTATCTATGAGTTCGGTATTTGCAATGACTTTGTCATATGTCTAACGTTAGGATAGTTGGACAGCAGGCAACCACAAAAGTCAACACATGGGACTACAATTTGAACTGAGCCTTACTTTTTCAGGAAGTTTGGACGGATCATGTAGGTGTTTGGAGCAGCTGGCTCCTCCTCAGCCTGTACTGCCGGGGCTTCCTCTTCAACCTCTGTCATTTTCCTAAGTAATTATCAAAGATGAGCAAATACAAAGTAGATCTGATGATGGGAGCAAAAAGTCAAAATTCAATTCAAGTCCGAGCGCTCGTAACCCATGTCAACAATGAAACTTAACGACGGGTTTCTCACTCTTTAATTCCTCTCTCCTGCGATGTAAAGCAACACACAAATCCTAAGATGATTCAATGAATATCATTTATCTCTCTAAATATCAGGACAATGCTACAATCTCATATTATACAGATATAATATGATGAAAAACCTGCAGAGTAATTCCCTTTCTTTGCCGAAAATTCTCTTAGGAATTTCTGCCACTAACTTGATTCTGACAACAGATGGCGACATTGCAAATGTATGGACGCTCGACGAAAATTTCCCACGGTATGTTTAGGATGATTATCATTAGGGAAATCGAAGAAAACCGTAGGCGGTTTTACATCTGGAAGTAAATATTTCAACCAAGGAATGGTTGTCATGGTGAAAATACCATTCAGTCAGTGCTAGGAGGTATCCAAGATGCCGTAGACGTAATTTTTCGGATAATTCATTGGAAAAATCTGTATTTTTAAAGACCAGATTGTCTCGGAATCGCCGGTTACAGGTGGTGGTATTTATCATGTCTTCGTCCACAGCCAGCTCGGACACAGAGGGATGCGGTAAGTGGTCTACCACCCCACGGTACTGGGCAGGACAAGGTAGGGTTGGGGACCAGGGGGTACTGGTGCCTCGGGTGTTCAATTCAGGAGCACCAAGAAAATATTATTATACTTATTAAGATTAGAGTCTTGACCCCACTGCGATGTCAACGATAAATAGTATTTCACTCATAGTGTTTACGTTTTCATATGGTTATGATGTTCGGATCGAGAAGAGTTTATGGTAAAAAAAAAAAACCAGGATGAGGATGATGATGAACATTATTGATGATTCTGAGTTGATTTTGGTGGTCATAGTAATGATGGTGATGATGATAATAATGATAATGGTGATGGTGAGAGTGATGGAGAGGATGATTGTTATATTGGTGGCGATGATGATGANTAATAATGATAATGGTGATGGTGAGAGTGATGGAGAGGATGATTGTTATATTGGTGGTGATGATGATGATGACAGATGGTGATAGTGATGATGATGATGATGATGATGATGATGATGATGATGATGGAGATGATGATGATGATGGAGATGATGATGATGATGATGATGATGATGATGGAGATGATGGAGATGATGATGATGATGATAATGATGCTGATGGAGATGATGATGATGATGATGATGATGATGATGATGATGATAATGATGCTGATGGAGATGATGATGATGATGATAATAATGGTGATGTGATGATGATTATGATGATGATGATGATGATGATGATGATGATGATGATGATGATGATGCTGATGCTGATGGAACTGATGATGATGATGATGATGATGATGATGATGATGCTGATGGAGATGTTGATTGTAGTGAAAAGAAATAATATTAATGGTGGTTTTGTAGAAGATGGATGATCTAGTACTGATGAGGAAGAGGATGTGATAATTTTTTTTAAAGATTTCGTCTGATCATTTATTTTTTAAGTATTATTTTCGTAGCTTCATTTCCGAGAAGAAGAATGGACTATAGCAGTTTACGAAATGAAATGACTCAAACGTTGTACCAAACAGTAAACGTGTCCTTTGTTGAAAAATAATTCTATAATTTTATTGTCTATATATGATTTTTCTAAAGTTTGTGATTAAAATCAGTACCATATCTGTGCAGTAACTACATGTATGATCTCAGAAAACATTTTATAATTAATATTGATAAGTACTTTAATATAAGCAATAAATCTACATTTATCAGACCTGTTGGTTTACATCATGTGATTGATTGAAAAATTTCCTCATATCTGTACCTACCTCAATCTAATTTTGTTATGGAAATATGTTTTTGATCTTTGGTAAATATATTGGATTTTCTCCGAAGTATACACATACTTCTGCACACATGCAGTTGAATATTATGTTTAGCATACAGTTGTACATGTAGTACTATACACCCCTGCATACAACATGCAGACTACTGAATAGAATTGTTGTCTGTACATACATACTGTACACTCATAAAAGCCTTGATGAAAATCCACACAATGCAATGCCTGAGGCAATAAAAATGGAATAAAAGGAGTCCCAGGGAAGAAAGGATTTCTGATCCAAGGATGACATTGATCGCTTATTAATTAAAATAGGAAATAAAGTGGACTTAAATCCGTCAGGTCATGTTGGAATTTATCTTTGGGTCAAGCTGTGATTTAGATATATAATTAATAGAAGAAATATCATATTTTGGGATTTGAATAGACTCTAAAGCACTCAGCATACACATACAGGAACTGATTACTAAAAGAAAAGATTTCTGATCAAAGGATGACATTCATCACGTATTAATTAAAATAGGATATAAAGTGGACATGAAATCTGTCAGGTCATGTAGGAATTTATCTTTGGGACAAGCTCTGATTTAGAAATAATTAATAGAAAGAAAATAGTATTTTGGGATTTGAATAGACTCTAAAGCACTCAGCATACACTTAGGAACTGATTACCAAAAGAAAGGATTTCTGATCCAATGATGACATTGATCCTTTTATTAAAATAGGAAATATAGTGGACATAACTCTGTTGGGTCATATAGGAATTTATCTTTGGGAGAAGCTCTGAGTTAAGAATAATTAACACAGAAAACATCAAACAGATATGAGTAGACTATAAAGCTTTGTCCATGTCAGTGTATCAGAATACACTATTAAAGCCCATGTATAGTTTTGGTAAAGATTAAAGAAATTTGAATTTTGGGGATATATACCATGACATATAGTTTGTATGTTACACATTTCAAGATCATAGCATAATTTTCTACGAGCAAATTCTTTTGAAAATTAGAATTTGACAGTTAAATCATATTTAGCGCCCTCTCTTGGTTATAACAATATTTCGCTTCTTATTGGGCATATACAAAATTATTACCAAGATTTTATTAAAGCATGCTAAAAAGGAATACATAAAGAATAAATTCTGAAATTTTCATCCAATTCTGTTCATGAGAAGCTGTCTTTTATCAAGAAAGAAAATATTGAATAAGCGTCGGGGGCTACGACGCTAAAATATTTTCCACACTTTAGGTTATAACTTTTCCAAAACTTGTTAATTTTTCGTACAATCTTTTGTACAACATNTGACAGCCCTGCAGCATTTAATTTATTGCTAAGACAGGAAAGGTGCCAGGTTTCATGCCCATGTCACAGTCGGTTTTTATTTCAAACATTATAGAAACAGTGAATAATTTTACTTGTCACATTTGATTGACAGTTTCAGACATTGAGGAAATATTTTCAATACTTTACTGTACAGTTCTATCATGTGAAAAAGTTGCTTAACAAAACATACTTTGTATAGCAATTAATCCTGCTAAAATGCACTGCATAGTGCGATGTGAGACCAGGAAATTTATTCCTAAGGAACATGAATTTTGTATCTGATGCAGAAACAGGAAAACACGTAGCCTGCATTTTCCCCATTTTGCATCTTTTGGACTTGCAGTTGGCTCAAATTTCATGTCAGAGACAGCAATCTTGGTTTTGAAAGCATAGCATGCCCGCAAAATGCTGAATTTAAAATCTTAGCCTAAATCCGATTCCGCTTTCATGCAGAGTCATCCATTATCGTCCATTAGCCTGGTGTCTCTTCTGCTGGGTTTTCCTGACATGGTGCATCTGAAAATTTTGCCAGTGACATTGAATAAACTTACGAAGCATGAAGGTTATTTTCACAAGCATTAAAAGTGATTCATAGCCTGCAACATGAATCCATGTTCCTTAAAGGCATTGTATAACATTGTTTTTGTTGAAAAAATCTCATAAATCCATAAATGCTACATGTACATGCACCTAAATGGTTGATGATAAACATGAACTAGGCTTCAAAATCAATTTGCAGTGCTCCAAAAACACTAAAATTTGAAATATGTTCGGCATAGGCTCACTGTGCAGGAATAAAACGTGAGTAGTATACTTTTTAATAGTGAAAGTACATGTAAGTGTCTAACTTTTCTATTTGTCTTCTCTTTTGTTTTTTTTCCTCAAACTAAATATACTTACAAAGGTCAGACAACTTGATTTGATTTGATGATTTTTTTTAAATAATAAAATAAGTATGATAATGTTCCCTAAGTTTGCCTTACGTTTATCCTAAGGGGTACCAAAATGAATTATAGTACATGTCAGTAGAACACATAAAATGAAAGGGATAAACAGAAAAGTTGTCACCATAACCAATGGTCCTCCATACATATATTCAAGACATTTATTTTTATACAATCTACAAAAAGATGTCCTTAGATTTTTTTTAACACCAAGTCATTTTTTTTCATGTACATGTATGTACACATGGGCCTACATGTATGATCATGCATTTAAATTTGATAGCTCCAAAGTGTGTGACTTGTAGTGTTAAGTCACACTCAAAATGTAAATAATGATGAATGTTGGACTCGTTTATGGGAATTTTATCATATTTACTATGACTAATCAAATTGCATCATGTTACATTGAAGCAGGGCACCCCTCAACAGTAACGTCATTCACTGCATGGAATTCCAACTTAGGGAAAAAATGTGGTTTGGCGTACACATGCATGTAACACACACACACTTGAAGGTATTTGTGTTTCACTCAAATGAGTCATAATAAGAAATCTTTTTATCAATTTAAAATGTGATAATTTTCACGCATCAGCTCATTTGGATATGTTTATGTATATTCATCATTAAAAGAAAGACTTTAAGAATGACTGGTATCAGTGTGCCATAGATCGTGCACATACCAGTTGTTCTGTTAGTACATGTATATCATATCTTGGTGAAACACCTCTCTGATTTTTTATGGTTCTACTTCTCGAGGGACTTGAATCCCTGCTGAATGAATTCCAAGTTCTTTCCTCCAGTCAAATGAAACACACAAATCTCTATTTTACTGTTTATAATTAACTTGTTGGCTACTGAATTCTATAATTTTCATCCAGTTTATGCAGGGACGACCCGGTTCCAATACATTTATGTATTCAATGGGTTAACAGACCAGCCAAAATGATCAGACACTGAAATTCCTTTTAAAAGACACAATTCTTACCCATTTTTTCAATTCCTATAGGGAAGCATTTTTATTCCAAGTACCCTTTCACAAAAAATACAAGGAAGTTTACAATAGAGGCGATTAAACTCACAATCGCTCTGTTCAATTGGAATAGGTTTAAAATACCTAGCTTTATGCTTGTATGAGCACAACAATATGTGTGTATTTTATAACTGACATTTCAGGATCAACGTGTGTTAGAAAATACAGAAAGAATGAAACAAGATACATGTAGTAGTGGAGGGCACCAATCTTTAAAATGTTCATTTATTAAAAGGACCCCTTTGAAAATCAGCCAAAGGTTGAACAAGGTCATCAAATCCACAATGAGTGATGAATGAATAAATAAAGATATAACGAAAATGGGAAAACAATTTATTGTAAAATGTAGATGATCCAGATGAAATGATCAAAATCCCCAATACTTCAAGGGAAGAAAAATCCTTTTACATGGATGTACAGGTACACTGTATATGATATGATCTGGATATCTAAACCAATTTCATAATGTCAAATTATTTATAAGACATAAGAAGAGAATGAGGAGAATTGAACCATCCTAAGTAAATACCACAGCGTTAAATTATATTTGCACATGTGTAAATTTTATGAATAATAATTATGACCAAGGGTCATTGAAGATCACATACTAAATGCCTACATTGCAGTATGAGTGTACGTGCATCAAGGTTGCCAATGTTTTTGTTTGTAGGCGTGTTTGTTCGATCAACAATATTGTTTACCTTTATTCTTCATCATTGCATTTGTATGAATTCTGTATGAATTAGATTAATATTGCTGACCTATTTGTCAAGTTTGTGGGCCATACTCTATTTCATTTTGATCAGTGAATTTTATGTGTGCGAGAGGATTTGGATAAATGTAATGTACCAGTATGTGTTTGCAATTGTTGTGAGTATGTGGAATTTGTGAATAAACTGGAGCTACAAAAAGGTATGTATCACTTTTAAGATATCTTTAATATCAAATCTTTTCTTACAAATATTTTATTACACTTATATCACAAGTTTTCATATAGCAATATATTTTCTCTTCTTCATTATATGTACAAAGCACTAACACGTTTTCTTGATCTACCGATTAGATACATGCACATGTCCATGTATTTTGTACATGTCTATTGATCACCATAAATTGACATTACACTATAAAAATGCCTCACTGAGAATTGCAGTCATTACTTGTGAAAATCATCCGTTAACCCCTCCCACGCCTGACACATTATTTGTATAATTTAGGTTTTGAATGCAAACACAAATCTATTTAGGGTAAATATGGGAGTGTCATTCAGAAGAAAGAAGATTTAAAGGTTTAAATCACCTTCAGTAATTGAATTGACCGATTTTGTTCAGTTCAGTAGAGCTTTTTAAAAAAGCTTGAGGGTTGTCTATAATCTGGAGACACACATGTACATATATGTATAGAAAGAGACTCATAGTATAAATAGGTTATACTCTGTATATTCCAACCCTTTCCCTCTTTTCAGTATTCTTTTATACTGAAAAAAAAAATATTTATTGTTTTTTGCAACATTAGGTCAAATTTTCAATGCTAATAGGAAATAGAATTAACACATATCTTCATGGAATAATTTTCCTGGTATCGCTTTACAATTTGTTGTGCATTTTAAGCCTGATTGCTAGTTTTGCTATACAAAATTATTTTGTTTACCAACTTTATTTCACATAGGACTGGATAGTAAAGTAAATTGGGGGAATATTTCCTCAATGTATAAAAGCACTTATCAAGTGCAAAAATTAAATTGTTTCCTGATGTTTTGTTGTATGTTGTGGGTTTGCATGTGTATAGTGATATGAATTTGATCATTAGACTTCTGTGAAACTCTTAATGACTTATATACGTAGAACTACAATTCAGCACATTCATTTCATCAGAGTAAAATTGCCACTGAGAAACCCTATACATTCATATTTCTCCTGGTACATACATGTACACTGTATAGGAGAAGTCTGAAAAGTAATACCAATAAAATTTGAGACATCAAAGTCGAATTCTCCGAAAATGTCTACCAAGTGCAAGCAGGGCTCCAATGTCAAGACTCAATATAAATACAGATTATATAAAGTATCAGTAGTGGCCATGTTTTAATATTAAACTAAAAATGGTAATTCGTAGAATAGTATTTCATGAAAATGGTTCTAAATTTAAATGAATTCACATGCATACAAATTGCGTTATTGCAATATTACAAGTTTGCAGTTTTATTGTGGTCTGTTGTGCTATCTCTCATTCTATAATTGCATGTTCAAATACATGGTACACATGTTTGTACATGTATTTGCAATAGACGACAGCTGTTTAGTATTATGGGACTATTTGGAGATGTGTAAAGTATTGTACTCTGCACAGGGAATAATTTTGCTTTTCAAAATTTATTATCAGCTTAAGACAATGAGGAAACATTTTCAAAATTTTACTCTACACTACATGTACGTGTGAAAAGTTGCTAAACAAAACATATTTTGTATAGCAATCCTGCTAAAATGCATAGCAAAATATTCCCTGCTGTACTTTCTTACGAGTACGTGGAATAATCATGTCATGTACAGTCAGAGAAGTAATACTCGTAAAACTTGAGACATCAAAGTCAAATTCTCAGAAAATGTCTGTACCAAGTACAAGTAGGGCTCCAATGTCAGGACTAAATCTAACACTAGCGACAATATTTCTTACTGAAAATTATAATAATCTGTAGAATAGTATTTGATGAAAATGGTTCTTAATTCAAATGAATTCACATGCACACAAATTGCGTTATTGCAAATATTATTCACAGTTTTATTGTGGTCTGTTGTGCTATAGATCTGTCATTATAATTGCATGTTCAGATACACATATTTGTATTTGAGATTGACAGCAGCTGTTTTGTATGTTGCTGTGAAACTATAGTAATTGTGGGATTATTTGGAGAAAATTTGATGTAAATTAATAGAATTCTGTCCAAAAATCTGTGTAATGTATTGTAATCTGTTCTTTCTTACATTGAATAATCATGTCAACGCAATTATCAAGTCATATACTGGAATATTAGAAATTGAAGTATAGTGTCACCTCACATGAGTCAATCACAAAACAAATATTAAAATATCTCCAATAAAAATTGACTTATCGTCCAAGAATTTGTTTACTAAGTGTTCCCGATATCTTGACTGAAATGTGTCAATGATATTTCTACGTGTAAGAACATGAAATAATAGACAAAATAGTACACAAGTCACATTGAAATCAGGGCTTGACTTTAAAGGGAGCCCGGAGGCAAATGGCTCCCCTAAACATCAAGGGACTCCTTAGAAAATCAGTTGAGGAGCTCGGCTGGCAATCCAGCTTTTTTATAAAATGATTTTCATGAAAAATTACAAGATAAAACTGGGCTCTCCGAGACTTATATGGGCTCCCCCACAATAAAGTTAAGGAGCCCGGCTAGCTCCCTGTAGGAAAAGTAAAGATCAAGCCCTGGAAATGACTGAAATGCATTTCTTTTCAAATGCCATTTAGATCTGTTGCTCTAAGTGGACAATTCACTGTTTCGCTATACTACCGCGGATAGCACATAAGTATAGTCGCCGGTCTAACGAATGAGTCACGCATCTAATTATGCTGGAAACTCCCAAACGATTTATAAATATCTCAGCGCGAGGCTAAAGGGTTGCCAGGTGTTTGACCCTGTAAGATGAGAGATCAGATTTCCTCTTCGTAACATAAGAGGGTATTGTTTGCAATTCCTGAAATAACTGTGTGTGAGGTGATGACAATAGGTAGCGGTCAAGTTTCTGAAGAATTTCGAACAGGAAACTCTTTTTTGGTTTATAAATGTAAAGGAGCTGAAAGTATATTTGGAAACGAAGGTGTTGAATTATATGGCCTTTTTATTATTATCGACTTCACTGTAACTTATGTTTCAGAATTGTTGTTTTTTTGACCAAATTTTCATCTTGCGAAATATTTTGCAACATGCTATTAAGATCAATTTGATGTGATGATGAGTAGAGTGTTTTGAAATGGGATTGTAAGAAATTCTTCCAACAAGCGACTATTTGTGTATTTGTCAAAATTTTACATTTTTTTTTGTTTTCAAGAGACTATATTATTTTTGCAAAAATCATAGTAGAATCAAGGTTTCTATTAATCTATTCCGATTTTTTACTCCAAGTTTTGTGAAGTGCTCAGATATATATTCAAGTGGCTACCAACAGATTTATTTCATCAATTTTATTACTTCCTGGGTCATTGAATTTCATAAAATTGAATTCAATTCTGTATTAAAATCATTTGCAATTTGAAAATACACTCGGAATTGCCAACTTTCAGTTCACCCATAAAAGGGTGCTGGTTTTCAGAGGGGTCCATGCCCTGGCAATGAAATTAATAAGTCTGCCCATTTTATACCCCCTCCCCAAATTTGAATACCAAATTAAATGAAAAGAAATGAAAAATGAAATGATTTTCATTGTATATTGAAAAAGCCTCCTCCCAAAATACAAGCATCACAGGTATAAATGGACACTACATGCCAGTGTTCATTTTGAAGTAAAACTCTTTTTCCCAAGCAGCAATGGAAGCTCATTACCTCCCCCATCGGGAGGGACTAATACTGGGTGGAAATTATTAATAATTCATGGCTAAATAGTAAATTACTAAGTGCATTATGTAGCTTATATTACATTACTGTCGCCTATTGGCAATTACTGTTTCTGAGAATGGTCGTCTGAAGGTAATAAATCAGAGTCATTATCATTTTCAAGTGAGGGTTGTAAATTAGATGGTCCTGCAAGCTAAAAAAATGTAATTTACTATTAAAAAAGGGTTTGTCTGAACTGTTTTTATTGCTGCACACACCATTGCATGTGAGTGCCTTACCCGTCTTTAGTGGCCATCTACATGTAAGCAAAACAGAAAGAAAAGTGGCCTCTGGAAACGGATAAAATCAATACACAAGATCTAGTACAGATTAAAAAAATTATTTTAGATCAATGTAATATAGATTTCTACACTATACATGTCGCTAAATGTTTGCTGTATAATTACATGATGATGTTACATCAAACTTTTAAAATGGCTCAAAAGTACGCTCAACAACTGGATATTTTGAATTTTGCCACCAAGAAGTTGGTGACGGGGACACATATTTTGCAACCCAGGATGCAAAGTTTGTGAGCTAAATGTAGGACCAAAAGATCATAGAGGACATAAATCTTGTGACCCCAAATGCAAATTTTTGCATCTCAGGTTACAAAGTTTCTCTCTTTGGCCATAAACCTTGAATCCTTGGGCACAAACTTTGCAGTCTCTGATCATGAATTTTGTGTCCTATAGGTCACAAATTTCATATGCCATATCATAAATTTCATTACCTGGTCGCAAAATTCACTATATATTTCCCTGTTTGGTAAATTAAAAAAAAAAATCACAATTTGGTGGGTTAACATGTTGATTAGTGAATACTATAATCCCAATAGACTTTGTACAGGAAATTCCTGGTTCCATTTGTCAATGGGATATGACATACAGAACTAAAGAATGCTTTCTACATCCATATACGTAGACAAATTGTATTGAATCTGTTTGGGCCAGTTGAATGACTTTGGTATACTGGTGTGGAAAAAAGCTGCTTAGAAGTCACATAAATGCAAATAGATCACTGAAAAATGTTGATCTACAAAGCATTTTACAGGGGCTTACGGTGTACTGTACATTTATATCCACACTGTGTTCATGAAGTGAATGTAGGTTGAGCAATTCAAAATAAGAAAGCATTTAAATCCCCTTTACTTCTGACACTTTCCAAAAAATATACATGTACAGTCTAACCTCACTGTAACGAGGTCGTTGGGACCAAAGGAATTACCTCTTTATATTGAATCCTTGTTATATCAGGGTCAAAATACAATTATTAAAAACAAAGAGTTGGGACCAAGAAATTACCTTGTTATAACAAGAGCTTGTTATATCAGTGCTCTTTATAACAAGGTTTGGCTGTATTATTTTTGCCAGTGTATGGTAACCTTGTGTTAATTAGCCTGTGCCCTGTGCTGCGATAGCCCTGTAAACGGCTGTCAACAAGAGCGGCTGCTATCCAGACTAAGAGCCGTGCCAGTGGCTAGGCTTCTATTCAGATGACAAGTGTTTAGTTGTTGTTTTTTGTTCTATTTTGGCTCTTGCGATTCTTTTTATTGATATTTCACAATAGTGGATCCTTTTTCCATGAATATCTATTTTTAGTTCAGTAGTTTAACTTCTGATTTAAGCAATAGGAGTAATTTAAGTTCCTTATTTGGGTTCATAATACCAGACGCAAACACACAGATCCTTTATTTAAAGCATTGTGATTTATTGACTGATCGTGTTGTTTGATAGGCATCTGTCTGAAGTTGACAGATTGTATTGTTTTTTCCCACATAGAAATTTGTAAGGGGAAATATTTTTTCCCTTAGATATTTATGTTTTTTAATTACAATCTTTTAAAGAAAATTACAACAAAATTGATGGGGCAAAAGAGGTTCATCCTGGTGAAGAATTGAAGAGAGTTGATCAGTCGTCTCATGATGTGAAAACGTAGAACCATCATAAACGAATAAATGAATAAATGAAACATCACACTACCTACATTCTACATTTACACATTCTCAGACTACTGATCAACTTTTTTCAATCAAATGTATACATTAGTCTTTAAAATGATTTTTATCAGGCTCAATAGATGGATCTCAACTCCCAAAATTACTGAGCTGCTTCTGATATGAATAACGTCTCATACATTTTTAAAAAGGTTCTTTCATTCAACAATTCACAAGAAGCAGCCTCCACTGTAAAGGTTTTCTTCCCAATGTAGGTTAACCTAATAAAGCATAAAACTTGATTTTGTACCAATGAAAGATTTCATTATTGACAGAGCCAATGCTACATGTACATTCATTTTTTTCTTTTTGCTATATAGCCTGCTTTGCTTTATAAGCAAAGATGTTAATAGCTTGGTGTCCTTCAAATTCCATTCATTTCGTTAGTTTTGTTTTGCAGCTCATTATATATTGTACTTAAAGGAAAATTATAAAAGAGGCATAAAAGTGATTACATTACATTTACATTAAATGATTTGACATGAATCTAAACTCTAATCATATATTTGTAGGATATTGCGGGATGGATGCCCATATGAACTTCTATATAAAAATTGGTCAGATTTCTGCAGAGAAAAGACATTTGTACAGTGTATCGCGCATTATTGAGTTCTTGCCAAGTTCGAAATTACGGGTCCCATGTAAAGTGTTGACATTTCAATGGGGGGCCTTCAATGAAATGCAGGCGCCGTGCGCAAGAAGAAAAACAGCAGAAAAGTGACCCATGTATCAATGGGTTATCATTGAACTTCTTGCTGCAATTCTCTAATGCAACAGACCCCAGGTTTTCCGAGACGTGAACACAGCATGAAGTAGTTCTTTCCTTTTCCTGTGAGCCAATAATCATCGCGAGTCCTATTTCCTCATCTTTTCACTCTCTCTTTGCAAAGTCTAATTTTATTAATCAGCACATCATTGACTTGTTTTCCCTTGTATCACTGAGGCTTTAATCCATGTTTAACACTAAATGAGGTGTCTTCATGGATCCTCCTGTAAAGCCAAGGATCAAATGGATGTGCACAGTATTCATAGGGACTATTGCAAGTGGATTTTAATATCATTAAGTCCCGTTCACAACTTAGTGTTATCTTCATATACAGTATGTCCATTGATATAGTGATCGATCAAAGTGTGTTTTTTTATACCGGAAATTCTTATCAGAGCAAATTTTGCAACTGGATTTATCATAAAGTCCCTGTTCATAATGAAGAGTTATCTTCATGTGTGCGTTGGAAAAGGGACGGATCAAGTGTGATAACGTTTTTTTTGGGGTTTTTTTGTGGAAGAAACTTCTGCTCTGAGGGACCTTTTCTGAAGTGGATTTCATCAAGAGCTGATCACAACGTAGAATTATCTCCATTTGTCCACTGGTAAAGGATAGATCAAGTGTGATTTCTTGATATGGCAAAACATTTTTTTTAGTGGAAGTAGCTTCTTTTCTGAGTGACTTTATCAAGTGGATTCATCATCAAGTCCCTGTTCACAATGTAGAGTTATCTTCATGTGTCCGATGGTAAAGTGACAGATCAAGTGTTATTTCTTAATATGGCACGGCACAATGTTTTGGTTTTGGTGGAAGTAACTTCTGCTCTGAGTGACTTTTGCAAGTGGATTTATCATCACCACCTTGTTCACAATGCAGAGTTAAGCTCAAGTGCTGGTAAAATGATGGAACAAGTTAAAAGAGTAAATGGATTGATTATCATAATTTTCTGTGGTTTTTCTCTGATTTTTAACCTGTTCTTAGATTATACAATGTAGCACCTTATAAGTTATTTCTGCGATCGAAAATTAATGTTCTGGTGCATTATGAAGAACACTTGTATCTGGATATTACAATCAAGGGGTATCTCACTTTATGACAAACTTGTTTGAAGGTTTGCGATTTTACCAATTTTAAAATTTTGTCAGGTGTATAACATTATGCAATAATCGGATTGTTGACAGTTGTAAATAGGTTCACAGGCAATTTCTTTTTATTGGTGCAAATTATCACAACATTTACCTGCAACCAGAAAAACTTCTAGGGACAATAATTGTTTGTGACGTTGCTACTGTTAACAAAATTTTGGCAACTCTTTTACAATCCAAGATTCAATTTTTTTTGCAAATATCCGTTTGGTGAAACCCCCCTCTATGGTACATGTACATCTGTATTACCGGGACCTTTCACAGTGTCTGCCACACTGACCCGATTTTTTTGTGAACCGGTCGGTCGAAGGAGGTGGTTCTGAACAGGTTTCAGGTCAATTCCACATCCGTTCGTCTCCGACTCATGACTCTCCATATTTGGTGGTTCGCCAAAAAAAATCATCACAATTTGTTTATCACCATGATTCACATGTGGACGATTTTTTTATGTATCGGGGAAAACGAGGACCGATCATTTCCCTGTACTTGGCACATGTACTTTTTGTATGGATAGTCTGTGGATAACTGTTTGTGCTTGTAATCTGTAGTCTGGAATCTTGAAGTCGTTTTTTTGAAGGTGGTGAAATTGTATTGGAGTCGATCTTATTTCATCCGTATTTCTTCAGATTTTGAAAAGAACCGTTTTTGTGATGTATTGCAGAAAAGGAGGACTGATCGTTTCCTGTTTTTGGCACATGTACTTTTTGTAAGGATAGTCTGTGGATAACTTCTTGTGCTTTATTGAAGTCATTTTTGAAAGGTGGTGAAATTGCCCTGGAGTTATCATATTTCAACAGATTTTGAGAAGAACCCTCTTTTTAACTATTTCATGGATTCAGACATTTTGGTATCGGTACTTGTAGAGCTCAAGATTTTTTATGCTCAACTTTTCTTGGATTGGATCATACCTAATTTTTTTCCAAGGTCTAGGACCTGAGATGAAAAAATATATTACATAATTTGGAAAATGACATTAATAGAAGTTTCTTGAAAAGGAGTCAGTGTTTAGAGGTTTACAAATTTGAATGGATCATTTTTAATTTTTGAAAGATTTTGGAATTGTTTCATTGATTTGTATTTTGGATCTCTTCTGTACATGGTAGAATCTAAGCTTTGAAGATTTTTCTACTTGAATGGATGTATGTGTGTACTTGTGGAGGAATGGATGGATTATAAATCATTTCATGGAATCACACCTCTTCTGTTTGATTGTTTTATTGACTCTGATCATTTTTGTAATCAGAATTTCTATTCTTGGTGTAGTGTGCAGGCCATATTCATTTTTGCTTCTATTCTGTATTGCTTTGGATTACATCATTTTTTCAGGTATTGAAACAATTTCATAAGAAATTGTCGTGAGGAAAGGAAATTCGTCTGGATGATTCATCATTGAGGATAGTCTTGTTTTTGTATGAGGGTGTTAATGGATCTGAGCCTAAGAAAAATAATTTGCTAGTGGGTATTGTTATACAAACTACCTTAAATGATCCATGGCGTTTAAATATCGTTCAGTTCTTAAGATATTGAACTTTTAAAACTGAACATTTCTCATGATAAATCTAAAGATGAAATACAAAGATGTGCTCACACGGTTAAGCAATGGGACAAAGAGTGTGCATGCCTTCAAAAAGCCTTGCACTGAGCTAAAGTTGGACTTGAGCTCATTGCCTTAAACATGACTGTTTAATTGTTTCTACATTCATACATAATTGATACCTAGTAATCCAACCATGTTGGATAAAGTTATTTGGCATTAATTTGATGTGCCGTAGCAAGATACAAATTCTGTTTTTTGTACCTCAGATTCCATTTAAGAATGAAGGGGTTCAAGTGTTTCCTGTTGAATGTCATTTGAACTGTTAATGTTTTTCTTGATGGGTTCTCCATTTAACAGACACCTTCATAGTTCATAAAATGTTTTATGAAGTATAACGACCTAATGATTTATGTGTGCTAGACTGACCAGATTGTTTTGATATTTAAAAAAGAAATGATTAACATAGATTGTTTTGATTATATTTCTGAGCTTGATAGCATACTGTGATGTATTTTCAAATATTGTTTATGATCCTGTTCCTACAGTGGGTGGTGTGTGTGTGTGTGGGGGGGGGGGGGTTGAGGACTGGGGGTGCAAACTTTGAACTGATGCCCGTTTTTTACATGTAAGCTCCTGTGGGGATGCAAAAAATTGCTGAGGGGGCTCCAAATTTTGGCTATAATAACCTTTTGGTTTTTTTCAGCACTTAGGAGGGGGGAGGGAGCAAAATGTGAAGTTGGCTGAGAGAACATAATGAACATTCACCAGGTCACATGTATCTGATTGGTCCTTTAGACAAAATTTATTTACTACTATTCTGTACAGAAAATTGGAGAGTAGGTGTTACATACATATCCGTCTGCGTTCACAATTAATGGTTATTCTTTTTCTATATCAGGGCTGAATTACATTGTTTTTTGTCCCTTTCTTAGTATAAAGTGTAGTTTATGATGAATGTAGACAGCATTACCAAAACGCTGAAAGTGCGACCAGTGATATTGAAATGTAATGATGAAAACATTATGAGATTCAAGACTGTAACCCCATATTACAAATGTATTTTATACATGTAGATATGTCAGCCTAAACTAGATTATGGGGGATTGTCGTGTTTCTCCCGAGATGGGTAAATTGGATCTAACTGTATGCGCCCCATCCGAGTGCAAGTAACATTGGTACAGTGAAGAGGGAAGGAGATGGGGAGGAGGAGGGAGGGAGGGTAGAGGGAGGGTGGGGAGAGGCAGGAAGGAAGGGAGGGGGTGATGGAGAGGAAGAGGGGAGGGGAGGGAGGGAAGGAGGAAGGTATAGGGCTGTCTCTTATACACATCTAGATGTGTATAAGAGACAGG
>BQKZ01002498.1:55830-67073 GCA_036244855.1 Temnopleurus reevesii
AACCAACCCAATCCCCCTATATTCATTTATATAAAACACCCCTCCCAACCATATTTTACCGAGATTCCTTATTACACTAATGCCTAAACCCATTTTAGTCACTTTCCTTCCTCTTCAGAAGATGTAGACTTTGTAAAAACAGATCATCCCTCCCCGTTTTTTCAAATCATCTTCCTTCACCCCCAGCCATATCCTTTCCTACATTCCTCCTTACATTAACACCAATCCTGTCCCATCTCTCTGTTACCCTCCTCAACCGTCTCCTTCCTATTCAATGAAATCTGATTATCTACATAAGATGTGGACTTGGTAAGAACACATCACCCTCACCATTACTCCAAATTATCCCCACTCCCACTCCTAATTCACCCTCACTTGACCTTCATCCCTCCCATTCTTTCTTTATCCTCAGCCCTCCTGACCAACTCGACCAAATCCCCTCTATCTGCTTCTTGCCTCTCTTTCCCTATGCATTGAAATCTGATTATCTTCATAAGATGTAGACTTGCTAAGAACATACAGTATCTCCCTCATAATCTCTCCAAATTATCCTTACTCTCATACCCTTCCTTTACCCTTAACCCTCCCTACCTTTAAACTCTCACCATGCAATCCCTTCTATCAGCCTCTTGCCTCTCTTTCCCCTTTTCAATGAAATCTGATTATCTGTGTAAGATATAGACTTGGTAGAACATGTCATCTGAGACTTCCCTTGCGCTTGTTTCTAAACTGTGGGTTTAGATAGTATGTGTGTACTTTTAAATGGGCTGTAGCTACCATATGTTTCTTATGTAGACCAATCTACCAGAATTTAAATCCTTACTAATTTGGCACTGGTGTGATTATGCACTATCCTTTGTAAATCTACTAAATTCTGTATTAAGAAGGGCAATTCTACTATTTTGGAGGTTAGAGTATGCGTCAAAATATGTCTGTTTTTTTTTTCTTCTGATGCAAATGCACCTATTATTTTATCCTGTTCGTCAGTGGATCGGATATTTACAGTGTATGTATAGAGATGGATGAGGAGGGTGTTTCATGAGGCGTTTCGCTGGCACTTTCCATAGGAACAGTGTTTTTCATCCAACCAAAATCTAGGATCTCATTGGATCAGTTTGCGCTGACTGAATTGTCACTGCAACCAGCTGGGGCTTCATAAAACACAATCCATGAATGTTTTTGAGTGTTGAAGAAAAGAGTTTGGGTAAATAATGTGTCAGAAAGAGAATCTGGAAACCAAGATAGAATTAATTGTATGAAAAATAGCATTTTACTAGTCATAATCATATTGATTAATTTTGTTCATCAAATAAAAGGTGATATTTCACATGTATTATTTCACACAATATTCATTGATATATGTGTAATGATATACTGAAGCTGCATTTGTAATGCAGAAGGATTAGAGTGCATAAGGGGCTTTTCCATGAAACAGTCCCCCAAACAATCTCATTGAACCTTGT
The DNA here is from genome assembly GCA_036244855.1 of Temnopleurus reevesii. Taxonomy (NCBI): domain Eukaryota; kingdom Metazoa; phylum Echinodermata; class Echinoidea; order Temnopleuroida; family Temnopleuridae; genus Temnopleurus; species Temnopleurus reevesii. The sequence goes on from BQKZ01002498.1 coordinate 57,294, forward strand.
CACAAAATTCACACACATTTCAATTGGTTGTGTGTGAACTTGTAGTTGGACTGTCAGTGTGTGAAACCATCTCGGAGATAATTGAGTGTCACCTTCACAAATCCTATTCAGATCACACCTAGAAGTAAATATAGCATTGTGCTAAACGTGTCGGGCTGATCAATCGCTAGCCTCACCCTAAAGCTTGTCATCCACGCTGAAGGATCCACTGCCAGGACAGTTGGAAAACAATCATTCTGTTGTGAGAGAGAGTAAATGTTTACCTGTATTTAACTATTCAATGCAGACTCACCTGCAGGCCTAACACATTTCACTATCATCATACATTTAAAAGTGTCTGCGTGACAAGACTTGGGATGCCATCACAAATGTCTTGTGCATTATTTATTACTTCTTGATAAGTTCGAACACTTACAAATGCTAACCTTATTCAAAGCATTTTACATTATCTAAGCCAAAGCTTTATGTAGGGTCTGCAAATTCAGACTATGAATTAGCTTGGATTAGTATTGTATTGTTTCACAGTTGTTGTATGGGTAAAAGGATTAATTAGGTTCTTCCCCTTCTAGCGATGATCCCCCTCTTGGATTGTCATGAGGCACTTGCCCCTTCTCTGAGCTCCGACGATGCGTCAAAGTTAGCAAGCATTAAATCGGAACACTCGGTCATCTGTCGTTGAACAGCATTGAAGTCGGCTGTCATATAAATTCAAGGGATTGGACAGATTTTACTCTGATACCACACCAGCTATGTCAGAATTATGTGAGAAATAATAATCAGAGATCATTAGCTCAAATCATCGTTGTCATGTCGTGAGGCGAGCCCGGGTCACCTGGTTGACATGCGTGGAGAATTATTTATCCGTTTCGGTGCGATGAACTCTCCGCATGAGGAACACATCGGTGGAGAGAAATGAGCTTGCAGCCATCGGGAATTACATCCATACGCATCACAACGCCAACATCTGGTGGAATGCTACAACAGAGTGATTTCTTTTCGATCATCACAACTTCTGATCCATCCCTTCTGACTGGAAACCCCCTTCGCATACCTCGTAGCTGTGAAGTTGCGCTCCCATGACGATTTTTCCATCACGCAATTTGTAAATTGGATTTGAAGTTTTGAATTTGATAGCAGATCGAAGGGAGGTGCATTTCATATCCAGATAGGGGTGTGTTGGTGGTGGATGGGGATGTGTATATTAGGATCACACAAGTCAACAAACTCTGATATTACTGATTGATTAGTACAACGGACCCTGAATCGCCTTTCCCCTTAAGTTCACGCTCCTAATCATCTTTCATCGCTTCTCACTTCCAATATATTCAGTCCCATGCAAGCAGGAATTTGGATGGAATGGAAAGTACACCTCGGATTTCTGAAAAGTGTTTCGTAATCGTTGCCACTTCTTACGTATAATAAGCCACTCTGTTCGAGTTTAGATGCTATGGTGTTGTTGAATATACAACTGCTGTGAGAGAATATCTGAAGGTTTACACAAATTCTGATTTTTATCATGGTTTAGAGACGAAGACGTCTGGGTAATCCAATTGTGGATTAGGATAGACTGCTACGAAAAACGCTCTATGATGAATTGGAGTGTTTATTCCTAGTCTGGATTTAAATCCCATCTGTTAAATCCTAATCCAGATGTGGATGAAGGATGGCTGCTGAGAAATTGATACATTAGACAATTTGGAATCATACCAAATCTGTCTGGCTTGAAGAAAGGTTGAATCCTAGAGCATATATTAGCGGTGTATGCTTTCGTAATTTTCAAAAGTGAAAATTAGAGCTCTTTTTACATCACATCAATTTTGGATTCTGTATAACCAACGCACTACTTGATTCATTAAAATCGTTCATTACCTTCTATGAATTTCCCAACCTATCTACATGTATGGAACATTCCAGAGACGCTTGTAAGGTGATAAAAAATATTTGGATATTATTTCATTCAATGTTATAGGAGACAATGATTTTTACTGAAGATCAGGATCCATGCAGTCATTCCTTTCGTCTCTTCATCTTATTTTTGTTTCTTCTAATTATTTTTGGAGGAAAACTTGGTGAAATTCCGCCTTAAAAGCCTGAAGTGTCATGTCCAGATGAAAAAATAGGATAAATTGCAGACACTTTCTTGATATATATGATTATATCTTGCCTTCTTTTGCTTGGCGTGGATATCATTGTTATTTTTGTTCATGAAAAAATTTAAAATACTGAAATAAGATTGTTGCCTTGGAGCTCTTAACATACAGGAGACGTGGATTTGATCTCTTATCTGGATATTGTTTAGGAGGAAAATAGCATTAAATAGGCATCAATGAATAGGCAAAGATTGTTTTCAACTAAACAAGAATTAGTTCGATAGCAACCTTGGAATCTATCAAGTTGTCTATGGATGAGGGCTTATATTTCTTCTGTTATCGTGATGTTATTTGATCGAAAGAGATCAAAGTTATACACTATTATCAAACAACAGAGAAGATGCATTGCCAATTTGAAGGTTGATGAGTCGCCAATTGATCAGTATTTGGAATATGATTTAATCTGATATTTCAATATTTCGATATTATGAGAAAAATGGATCAAAGCTAGCCTCAATTAAGTGGGCAAAAATTGTTATCAACTTTAACTTAAAAAAAAAACATTGTTAAACTACTACCTCAGAATTAGGCAGGATTCCTGCTGTTTTAATCATCTTGATAGCTTGAATCTCGGATTCTTATCACTGATACTTTCTTACCAAAGGCCTAGAAAGCAACCATTTTTGGTGATTTGTTTATACTTCTGTTGGAGGATCAGTATTCATGGAATAAAATCAAGATGTCTTTTGAAAGATTTTGGGAGACTATGCAGTCGGTGGCTTCTTTCTTTCTGGAGATAAACTGGTCGGTGAATGACCCTGGTAAGTGATATTTAAGGATGACCTTACGCAAAGCTGCCAACTACAGTATTGATCGAAGTAAAGGTAACAGATCCCCACCATGCACGTCCCATCAAGGCGTACACGTATGTAAAATGCATACATTTTCGTGGGACATGGTGGGACACTGTTTCCTTTATTTCAAGCAATAGTGTACTAGTTTTTTTTAATCCTTTTTAATAGGATTTTCAGTGTAAATACATTTAGGACATTTATATGACAAAGTAGGGTATTTTTAGTCCTTGAGGTATAGTAGTAGAAAATGCACTGAAGCTAAGAATGGATGTCTTCTGAATGCTGAATTTTATTATTTTCTTTTAATTTCAAATTTCAATATCATTAGGGCAACAACACTCTTTTCCAGGGCATATTTTTTATACTACTGTACAAATGGGAATTTAAAACCAGAAAAAAACACAGCAAAATGGCATTCGATATGCCCCGATATTAGATGAACTTTTATACACATTCACATGTACCTATACGTATAAAAGTGCACATTTCATTAATCCAAGCTCTGTTCTTCAATCAAGGTCATATTTTCCTCTTAACTTCTGTAAATAAATCATATTATTTGCTGAGCAAATGATGTCCCTTTGGTTCTCTGTTGATTCTGGCTTTGTATGCAAACACAGATTCGTTTTTAGTATACATCAAAATTGTGACAACATGTCAGAGAGAGCTGGCCATAATTAAATATAGACAACTTTAATAATAAAAGTCAGGCACCACTCCTAGTTTTATATGAATTTTTACACAAGGTTCTATATCAGGTAATATCCCAAATGCAACCAAATCTTCTGCTTTTGAAAACATAATTTTCACATGTGAGTGATTTCAGATGTTCATGATATGTCTTGTTACTCTAAACATTCTGGAAAGTGAACCCATAACGATGTGGAATAATTGAAATAAGGTCCCTTACTTTTTTCAAGTAAGCTTGACAGGGGCTACAGAATGTTTTTAAAAGTGGCTTGGCTTCCACTGTGTAGTGGGGGCTGTGGATTTAAGCATTTTCCATGCTCCCATTGGCTTGCACGTTTTCAGTGGAAAAAAAGGGGGATGGGGCTCACCTGTTTCTGCGCCCCTGCTTAATGCACGAGTAAGATTAAAGGAATTATTTTCCCTCTTTAATGAGTTATTGTTTGAAAGCAAGTATTTTTACAGCATTAATGCAACAATCAGAGTTGAAAGATTCTGGGCTAAAACACGACCTAGTTTGATGTAATGTATAAAATGACTGTAAATCGTATGCCCTATTAGCACTTACTCATATCTGACACTTCAAATAAAATCACCTCCAAATTAGATGTAATGGTAGATCTACACATTTTGATGATATCCTCAGTCAGCTTCCCCCAAATTATGATTTAAGAAGCTGTTAAGTGTCAAGAGCAAAAAGAAATACCCCCAAATTAGTAAAAAAGTAGAATAATAATGATAATTAATAAATGAAGTGTACCCACCAACAAACGCGAAAAAATCAGATTATATAACACCATCACTAATGCAATTCAGTTCTTCGTATTTGGATTGTTTGTTGGAAAAATCCTTTCGAAAAATTGTGTCACATTTTCATGAATCAATACACGCAGCTGTTAATTCCATGGAGACAAGCAGAATGAGAAAATTTGACCTGATTTCAAGCTGACAGTATCTTGGAAGCAAACACAGTATTCCTGGCATATGTTGTATCCCCAATTATGATCTGTGTTTGTAAATTGGTGACCTGACATTTGTTGCAGTGACGAATCCTCCAATTTTTATTTTTTCTCTATGATTATCTTTATGACATAAAAGATAAAAAAATGTCAAAGAATAACATCACAACATCAGAATGAATAGTGAGGAATCTGGCATCGGAAATCAAAAGACAGATTGTGTTATTTCAATGTTTAAATATTTTTGTTTTATTTTTGCCTTTTTAGATATATTAAAAAAAACCTTTTCACTTGGACCTCATTTTTAATGGTATCGTATTATTATCTCTCCCTACATGTATGTGAGGTCTCAAGCACACTCAATTATTAAAAAGCATGTTTCAATAGGGATTGAAAATTGGTGTAGAATAGGAGGTTTGGAGTAATTGAAGTGAAAAAGATATCCAAATACTCTCCCGAAGAATTTTGTCTTCACCAGTACTCGGTGATTTCTGTAGCCCACTTTGATCATTTAGAAAAAAAGTTGTGAAGAATTGAGGTATTGAAGTCCCGATCTTCTACTACAGCGTATATGTTGAGAAGCGTGACTAGGTATGAAGCATCGTAGTAGAGAATCAGACACGTGGGGTGACAAGAAAATTAGGGGTGAATTCAGGGAAATTCCCCTCCTGTATAGACCTAAACAAATTGTTGGGATTCCATTAAATGGTTTCTGTGCACTGACCATTTTTGTATGGATGCGTCTGATTATTTTGTTTATATCTTTATCCCTTAGAGATGACAACATCTAGTTAAAGTCTTTCAACTTTATATGCCTTCTGATACTTGTTCTAAAATATTAAAGAAAAGGAAAAGAGTAAATATTTCTGACTGACTTGCCAAATATTAATAGGTTCATTCATCTATGGCATGACTGTTTTTGTGCTAATTCTAGCTGAATGTTGATCATGCTTTCTGGGGGGATTCTTTTGTAACAGACTGCTTATTGATGCAAACAAATGTTCAAATATTTAGAAATGTCATTCTTTTTTAACCGTAAACCCAAGATATGTAAGCTAATAGATTTGGAAAAACAATTACGCAGATAATTTCTTAATTTTTCATTGGAGCGCAATCTTTGTATATAATACAACAAAGTCTGGACAATTGAAATGTATTACTAAATATTTGTGAGTGTTTTTGCTTCTATGTTAGGGTTTCATTTTTTACTCTGAAGGTAGTCCTAGCTTCTTTTTTTTTTTTTNTTGTTTTTGGGGTTGTCAGTGGTCAGAGCATTCTAAAATAAGACAGTCAAAATGAATAATTGGACAGTAAACACAAACTTTGACATTTATATTCATCCAAGATTGATTGAATTATTCAAGAAATCGGAGGGAAATGCACTTAACTCTTATTTGCTTGTTGGGACTGTACAGTCCTTAGGCGTTCAAATGTCGGAATTTGTGTCACGATCGTTCATTCAACTGCACCCAAAGTGTGAAGACTGCTGCCTCACCAAAGCCTGAAGGTTTGTTATACCTTCCTGGCTATACAACCTCGTTTGTAGTTATGATTTCGAATAATTATTCCTTTCTATATTGACCGTCCTAAGGAAATGGAAAAAGTGGCCTTTAGAAGTTTAAGAATGTTGCCTTATTTAGACAGAACAAATATTTTTTCTCTCAAATTTGCATATATGTACATTTTCTGTACCACATCATTCCTTTCCATTACGTAAATCTTCTTCCTCCACAAGTCCTCCTCTTCTTCCTATTCTTCTTCTTCTTCTTCTTCCTCTTCTTCTTCATTTACATTATTTTTTTCTTTGATCTCCACCACCTCTTCTTCCCTTTCTCCTTCTTCTTCCTCCTCCTCTTCTTCTTCATCTACATCATCATCTTTGTTCTCCTCTTTTCTTTATCCTCCTTATTTTCTTCTGCTCTTTCTTCATTTCCGTCCTCTTCTTATTTGTCTTCTTTGTCATATCCTACTTCTTCCTATTTTTCTCTTTCTTCTCCTCCTCCTCCTGCTTCTTTGTATTCTTCATTTCTGTTCATTCTAGCCTTTTCTTGGTATGTTAGATTTATCTTTCCAGACGCTTACATGCATTTGAGTTCCAACTAAACAAACCTTATTACTACCCATATGGGTATATTTCTTTTCAATAGTGCAAAAATTAGATGTGACCCTATGACCTTTAATGAGATCATAGTTGTTTACACCAAAACATCTTGTTTAACTTCCTACAGACACACCCATTATTCCCTATATTCATATTTTTGCAGATTATGTTTTACGCTGTCAACTGCAAATCTAGCATAGGCCTACATTAAATCGAATAACATTTCAAAAGAATAATAAAAGATAGATAGACAAACTATGATTTTAGACAAATTTTGCCATCAGAAAGAAAATCGGGTTTTCTACTGATTCATATCACTTTTCAGAAAACATCATTTTAAAACACTTGTTAGGATCCCCCAGTAATATGAATTTCCGCCTTGAAGAGATTATCGAGGGGTGATACAATGCGGCCCGTTAATTGAATATAGATGTGTCAAACAAATTGAATTTGCTAGCTTATTGGGAGTTGAAGGGGACTGTTGTGGGAAACAACATTTCAAGACCCCATTCTCATTACTGAATATTGCAGCACACATGCCACTTAAACGAGTATAGCAATTTTAAGAATATACATATAGGGTAGTATAATTAAAGGCTTGGTCTGGGCCAGAATTATCTTGCTTTGATTATAAAAAGCCGAAAAATCAGATGAACAGATAAAAAAAGAGTTGGAAGCAAATGTTTTAGAAAGATATATTCTGCAACAGAGGCTCTCTTCAATATTAGAATTCATGTACATGCAGGGAATAATAATAATTTCTGGTATCGCATCACAATTTGCTACATATTTAAGCATAATTGTTAGACAAAAGATGTATCGTTGAGCAATAATTCCACATAGAACTGTACAGTAAATTGATCAAAATGTTTCATCAGTGTCTAAAACGGGTTCCCTCTAAAACTGCTTTTCAAATGTGAAAAGTAAAATTATTCCACGACATGTGCTATTTAGCTCGATACATACAACACTGAAGTTTAAATTTATGCGAGTAGAAGAGTTATTCCTGATACCTACTCTTTCCTCGAAACGATGTCTTAAAATGGCCTTTCTTAGAGTGATGCCTGACCGGAATGCATTACACACGCACGCAGATAAGCTTGTTATGTACCCACAATGCAACTCATGCATGTGCCCCCTTCTTCATAAAATGGGTCGTAGCTGAGCCGCGATTGATGATGCATCATGGGAAGTTGTGAATGGTGTTGGTGATTGAGAGTATTCATGGTTCGTTACATGTAGGTAATTTAGACGTTTCTTGGTAGTGTGACACTCTTATTTACACATTAAAAACAGGATTGATTTAAACACTGTCTTGATCTGATGCATACTTTACTGCAGAAAAAAAAGAAGTTAATTCAAGGGATTCTATTGGATTTCAATCACTACATATATTGGTGTTACTTATGGTGTACACTTTTCTGATATAAAGTGAGACATTTATAGATGTTTAATATCTGTATTTCTAAATGGTCATTTGAGATATATCTAAAAATGATTTACTCCATTCTCAATTAATCGATTTTTAGTGATTTAGGGCACTGTAACACAAGATGTCCAATCAACCATTTAATTGTCGTACGATGGATATCAATATCCAGTCTATGGTATATCATGTGCCACGATTTGCCATTAATAAAGTGTCTCTTTAGTTATGCCCCGGTCACATAGGACCCCGGAAGCAACACGATTCACCCCGACTCGTTGTTCTGAGGCAGTTAACTGTGAATTGAAAAAGAGTCGGGGTGAATCGTGTTGCTTCCGGGGTCCTATGTGACCGGGGCATAAATGATTTCTCAGAGACTTATGATCGATATGAATCATATAAACGATTGGAAATCTTTATGTTGTAAGTCTTCAGTTCAAAAAGTACTTCCTAGGTATGTAAAAAAAAACAGTGTTGATAAATTTTACACAGCAAAATTTGACATGGAATTAGGTGAATGGAAAGAAAAATAAGTCAATTTAACTGAAAAAAAAGATATGTAGAAGCTATCTGTAGTTTTATATGTGACTCACATTCTATTGCTTTTGTACAAGTGGGCTGAGTTAAATGTGTTTAGAGAGGGCGGGCAATTGGAACTCCGCTCTTTCATTAGTATAAATATATGTGCCAGCTTTCGTACTGAGTCATCGTAGACTTTGATTTCAATGAATCATTGATTATAGAATGCAATATGTGCATGTATTCATGACGATTCTAAGAATGTGCTGGGTGTGTGTCCAATATGATCAAGTCATTGATTTTGTGTTCATGAATTGATATGATTTTTGTCAGTTGCATATTAATGTCTCAAAAGAGGCATGTAGCAGTCACTTTCTATTGTTTATACTTGCAATATGTGTGTGTTATACTCTCATTTCCTACTGATTATGATGGTGATAGAAGAGAAAGTGGTATTTCATGTGATTTCACGATGAAAATGATGATGATTTTGATTATAACAATGATGATGCTGATGAAAATGATGAAAATGATGATGGTGAGGATGATGATGGCAATCATGCTGAAAATACCTGTATTTTTACTGTTGATGATAATCATGATGACATTGATGGTAATAATGATAATGATTGATATATTGATGAGGATGGGATGGTGATAAATATTTGTAAGTAACGATGATAATACTGATGAAATAGTATGTTGGTGATTGACTTTTCATGGCCAACTGGTTTGGTCATTTAATAAGTAACTTCCAATATGACGTTTATAAAATCATATTGTATAGTACATTAATTCAAATCAAGAGTGAGTTAATCATTGAAAATTGACTCCCATAATCTCTTTGGGATACCTTTCACACACCATCCATGATGATTATGACACATATTATTAAATAACCATTATACTAAAATCTTACGCCCTTCCATGCCCCATTTCATCGTACGCAGAATTCCCTTGCACATGACTTACCGTGTGAGAACAACACATCTGCTGTCTGCACAGCTGATGCAGAAAAAACACCATGATTATGATTGAAAAAAATAGGCACAGCTATTGGATGCGATGTCCGCACCATGCGTGAGCTATAGGAATGTTTACAGCGTGAGGACGTGTGTAAAAAATGACCGAAGCTTGCCTAATG
>BQKZ01002499.1:17273-73332 GCA_036244855.1 Temnopleurus reevesii
GTGAAGCCATCTTGGGAATAAACTCATAATTTTATACGCCCTTTTCAATTATAATTTTGTTGATAAATTGCATCATTATATAAATATCTCTGTACGCACCGTACAGATTTTGTATAATAAATAAACATGGAAATTAACAAAAATTTATATTATAATACAAAGAGGGGGCTTAGAGGAGATGACATCATTTGAATAAACAAATGAATATTTCAATAAGTGAATGAAAGTTTGCATTCTGACTCGAGAGGGACGATCCAACCAAAAGGTACAAAGGTGCATTCAAAGTTTACCGAATAAAACCAATATTTGAAGACATGAGCTAAAAATATGTTTACCTATTCTTGACATCCACTTAGTGTAGTCACGTACTTTGATTTAGGGGTTTTCCAATAATTTTGTGTCGATGTTTTAGACGCATATTTACAGTCTGTGATGTTATGTCAAACAAAAGACACACGAGAATGAAATGTAGAAGAATAATGAAAGCTGGTAATGATATCATAATCTAATTCATCATTTGTTAGGCGACTTCCGAAGGAAATGTAAACCATATATACATTTTAAGAATATATTTACATAAATAAATTATTTGGGAAATTTTCATCAATGTAATAGCAATTAATATCTTTAGGAAACAACTATAGTATGAGTATGCAATAAAAACATAAATAATCTCTGTCAATTTAGGGGAACGTTTATTTTGTATGTCTAACTGCATTTAAAGTAGAATTCATTTGATCGTTTAAAATGATCGTATTGAATGAGAAACAAAACAAAACTTGTACTTTGAAATTGTATTAAGAAATTAATCACTAATTGAACCTGTTCTTTTTAGCGATATATCCATGAAACCAATCATTACGAATAAATCCAAAGTTAGCAGAATAAAAGTAGCGGCTACAATTGTAAACAGCGCCATCTCATAAAGCTCATCGGGGAAGTTGGCGCTGAGCTGAATATCTGATTGCTAATTTAAAATAATACATTACATGAATTTTGTCTTTATTCCTGTGATTACAAAAAAATGGTTTGTTTGTATATATCATGTGTATCTAATCTCTCTTTTATGGTAAACATATATATTTGCCAGAAGGCTCGGTTTACAATGGAAAAGTCTTTCAATTCACCTCGATCTGTTACAAAATATATACAAATGACAATAATTTCTCCTTTTAGAACCCTCTCAATATTCTTTGTTGTTAACAATATCGAGTTTCTGAACATCAAGTCGGACAACAAATCCAAATGCGTCCATGTTAGTTGGAACATCGATGGCACCTAGCATCGAATTACATCACCAGACATTATAAACCATTATTGAAAATGATCTCTATGAAAGCTTAAAAGGTTTCATTGTGGAGCTCGAAGACGATGCCGGAATTTTCTTTCCTGATCTCTGCGACAGAGACACCGAGAGCCTTGTTGATTCCGAGGGGGCCACAGCTAAAGATTCCAAAATTTTTACACTGAAAAGAAGTAGAAATTAAAAAAAGACCCAACATCATTGAATCATCTTAAAAATATGTGTTTTTTTTAAATAATCTACAAAAGTTTTCTGCTCTTGAATAAATACATAAAAGAGAAACATTGGTTTTCATCAGCTTTAATGCCAAAATAATTACAACTCCAAATTCTGTTTAAACCGACCAAGCGATGTGTGGACAGATTGTTATGACGTCATCCATTTTACTGGGGATGTATTTCAAATAAAAAACCTGTAGAAACCATTATGCGTCCAATAGGCGGGTTTACTAATATATGCAAATTTTATGCATACCTCTAACACAAAGGTTGTTCTGACAACCCGAAAGCTTGCCCGAGGCTTGCCCGACATAGCAAAAAGTAATGTATGCAAACTGGATTCCAAGTATTGTATTGTTATCAACCCGCCTATTCTGTAGCCTTTGTTTTCTCTGCNAGACTACTGTATTGATCAGTGCCAATGAATAGAGCGGTGCAAATGGGACCTTTAGCCCTCTTGTGCAGAGAAAGGAACAACGTCAAGTACACCGTCAGCTAGCTCGAAAGTACTGAAATTGTGACGTCACCTTTCTCTATTGTAAGAACACGAAGCTCCCGTGCGAGGAGGACTGATTGTGACGTCACCATGACACGAAGCTCCCTACTAATTAGCCATCACAGAACTTTATGCGTTAGCAATGATGACGCGAAGCTCCCGGCCCAGAAGAGGTCTAATGATTTTTGAGAAAGGGGCGGCACTATCCCCTTCTTTTGATAAAATTAGACCTATGACGTATAAAAAAGCACATCTCAAGTGGGAAAAAATTGATTGTGTCATGAACTTTATATAGTTCTTGTCGTTTCTCTGAATTTTCCGAATGTCCGGTGCTTTGTTTTCTACTTTGTGCGTCAGCGGACCACAATGCCATTGATCGGATTAGTTATTTTAAGTGATGGATCATAGATTTCTTTTAAAAAAATGATTGAATTGCCATTTTGTCTCACCTCACTGTGACTCTGTCTGATGGAGTCAACCATGGTGTAGAAGTCTGGTCGACCGAAGTGAGTGACAGAACGGAGACCGGTGAAAAGGGATCGGCTGGATACCTTGTAGAAGTTCTGCTCACAAATGTACTAAAATAATCATTTGGTAGACAAATATACATGAAAAGAATGAAAACCGTCATCGGTATATGTTGCAGTTATATATTTATTGGCCGAATCACATCTTTGCGATTTTGGCCTGCGTCGGCCTACCGCTTTTGAAAATTCATGACGCTCCCCGAGCGCAGAGTATACGCGGATCAGACGGTGGACTGACGTTCGCCTTGGGTCGAGGAATATACGCCGAACGTTATTCCACCGTATGACATCCGTCAAGGACGCATTTTTAATTTTCAATAATGCTGGGCCGACGCAGACTAACCACGCCAAGGTGGTAGTCGGCCTTAAAGAACTGAACTTTATAATACACAAATCGAGACGAGACATGCATTTTGTTCAAACAAAATACATTTTACAGTCAGATAGATAGATATTTAGCAGTTTTATATAAAGATATATAAAGCCCAATCATTTCATAAAAATACTCTACTGCGCTTGATACTAGGTACCATATTATTGCCCTGGCTATATAACTGCCAATCTAGTCACTGAAGCCCATGCATTTCAAGAAAGAAATTCCTGCCAAGCACCCATTTTCATCGGTGCTGAGTACAGTATGGATAGATTTCCTGCTCCAGAAAATGATGGTTCGAACCGCAAACTTTTGGTTAAAAGGCTAAAGTCAGAACCACTGCACTACGACCATATGACGACAAAAATACATAGAAATTTAATCAGTATTTATCGTACGTGACTACACCAAGACAGAATTTTGCTAAATCGAGCTTCATAGGAACATTTCATTTTTTCATTGTATGATTTATAATAATGATAATAATACACAACATTTATATAGCGCTTAATACGAAGTGTTTCTAAGCGCTCTGTGCATTATTACCCGGCTATAGCATGGCTACCATTCAGCGCTCACTGCATTCAAGGAATTTCTTCCTACCGGTACCCATTCACTCCACCTGGGTTGAGTGCAGCACAGTGTGGATAAATTTCTTGCTGAAGGAAATTGACGCCATGGGTGAGATTCGAACCTACGACCCTCGTGTTGAAAGGCGAGATTCAGAACCACTACACCACGACGCAAGTATATAAAAAAAAACTAAATGAGTTTAACATTCTGGTTTTTACAGTTCCTCCAACAGAAGACTCACAAGAAATGAAATATGATTTACATATTTCTGAGACGAGTAAAGTGATAGTCCAGTTGAGGACTGTGTGTTCTGATAGCACCCACCTCTGCATATTATCAGAGGGGTATACAGATCAGAGAGTTAGGTAAGGACTCTGTGGATGAGTGCTATGCAATCCCTGTGAATTAAGTGTAAGAGAATATGCAGAGGTGAGTGCTATAAGAACACACAGTCCTCAACTGGACTAGTAAAGTGATTGAAGAGAGTAAATCACGAGTAAAGTGGTCGGCAAACACGGAATAAAATCAAACTTACCAGCATGGTAGTACGAAGATCAAACTCATGGAAGAACTGAGTGATGAAGATGTGCACAGATACCATGTCATTGGTGTCATGGTCTTCAACATCTTTAATGATCTCAGTCAACCATTCGAAGTGCTTCTGAGTCCTCGTCACCCACACGAAATACACCTGTGATGGATGATGGGGATGGAGGAGAGGGGTGGAGAAGAGGGGAAGATAGAAAAGTGAGTTTCGATCTCCATAAAATAATAACGATGTTTTTTTTCTTTTTTGAAGCGCGCTGGTCCGTCGGTAATGACGCTCATGGCGCTGTACATCAAACATTTAAATACATTACAATGAACAATAACAATGGAATATTATACATAATAATAAAATAGCAATTTGTTAAATATAAAAACATAATACAATAGCAATACATGATACTCAAGATACTCAAGATACTCAAACATATAGGTTTTTGGAAGCGACTTAAAGGAAGTGGCAGATGAGACTTGGCGGATGGCTATGGGTAGTTTTAAAGACATTTTTAAACATTGTTTTCGTTGAAAGCTCAACTGCCATATTCCAAATGCTACCTTAATAGTTGATAATGAACATAAACTATGCTGTGAAAATATTAGGCTTAAAAAATCGACAAAAGTGAAATTAAAGATATCATCTAATGGCATGCTGTGCATTAAAAAAGCAACAGCGAACGCGTTATTCAAATTTCATAGATATCTTGCTCGTGCCTTGTATAATTTCCTTCTTTTTGCATTATTTGTTGTTTTTCATCTTCTGATTATAATAGCATATGTCACAGAGCTTGATTTGAATTGTTTTTAAAGAAAAAATATCAATGTAAACACAGATTGTTGCTCTATGTCTGCTTTTGGCTAATGTTATTTTTTGTTACCTTTTTTTGTCTAGGATATTTTCGCTTCTATTGTATTGTCTTCATCTACTTTTCTCTTTCAATCAAAGCGCCATGAGCACCGAAAGGTGGACCTAGTACGCTTTACAAGTAGCCACTATTATTATTATTATTGTTATTATTATTCGACTGCGAGTTCTTTGGGATACATCGTCACATATTTTTTTTTACCCAAACACTATCATGTTCAATTGAGTATCTCTTCGTTCTTCATTTTTTTTACTTCATGAAGGAATCTATACTTTTGGAATTGATTCTAATTAATTTTGAGGAGTTTTCCACCTAGAGGCCGTCTCGTACATTTGTTGTGTTTTTAGCCTGCGTCGGTCCAGCCTTTACAAGCTCCCTGGACGCACAAATACGCAGGTCATACGGTGGACTGACGTTCGGTGTACGCTCCTTGAACACAAGCCAAACTTCAATCCACCGTCTGATCAACGTATACTGCACGCCCGAGGACCGTTTTTAATTTTCAAAAATGCAGGGCCGTCGCAGGCTAAAATCGCAAAGGTGTGAGCCGGCCTTTGGATATGCACTCGTGATGATCATTGCTTATGTAGCAGCTCATTTTTATTTTCCATGATTTTGCTGACTTTGTACATAACTATATCCAACAATATCCAGCCTGGACCACTCTGTTTACACTTCATCTATTTTTATTAATATGACAACCGACCTCCATTAATGGATCATAATTTGCACATTAATCTTTGAGAGCTGTCATGAGCTGTCAGTTTTTGTAAACAGATGTCATTCACACTTGACCACTGGTCCTAATGGTTTTTCTGGGTGGCACCACACCTTGTGAGTGACCACCAGTAGAACACTCCCACTTTTCCATGGAAACCACTTTTCTCCACCAATCAAAACTCTTGCCCAAAACTGAGAAAGTGGAACTTTTTCATTCTAAACTCTGCTGNTCCTTAAGAATAGACGCGAATGGAGTAACTCCGATTCCAGCTCCAACAAGGATTGCAACCTCAAACTTATACCAGTCCTGGTGCCCCTCACCATATGGGCCGTCCAGATAGATCTTAAACGAAAATCAATCAATAATCATGATAATGATAATGATGATGACGACGAAGATGAGGACAAGGAGAAGGAAAAATGAAGAAGAATTACAATAGGACTAATTAAGATATTATCTCTCCACCTGATTATCCAGTAACGCGTACATGCAAATAGCTATAGCATGTGCTTATTTTTTTATTGAATTTATTTGAAGGTTCCTTCGCGCAGGACTTGTGTATGCACGACGAGCGGAAGCCGAACATCGTCAACATCAGTCGTCATCAATTCGACTCCCTGCGCACGCAAATCATGAAAACATCAATCAATGCTCAGCATAGGTTGACTATAGTCGCAAAAACGACTGCCCTCCCCCTATTGTAACAAACGCATCCCAAAATATTCCATGCTTAGTTCTCCATTATTTGTTTTGCTTGTCAGCTCCTCGATGGCATCATGGAGCAATGTTAGAGCTTCTTGGTGGAATGAAGATAGCTCACCTTTGGGAGTGGTTCTCCCAGGACCTGCTTGCTGTCATAGGTGGATCTGAGGTTCATGGTCCAAGGTCCAACAGCCCGGATGTGAAGTGACAGGTTCTCTTCATGAGGTGCTGATGTGAGTGTGAAGGGGTGATATTCGTTACCCCCTAGGGCAGTACAGGCTATCCGTACCCACTGGCCAGACTTGTAGTCGAAGGTGTCGGGGCGCTTAAACACCAGATTCGTCACATCTTTGAGAAACAATTAGAAATAAATAACAATAACAAAACAATCATAATCTATGCGAATATCTAGTGGAACTGACCTTCTAGGGCGGCAAATCGAGGGCCACGGTCCGTTCACTTATGCTTCCGGGTCCCTTTGGAAATGGGGACATTTTCTTCCATTTAATATGGCGTTTCCACAGATATGTGTCATTTATACAATTTTCTTAATTACAATAAAATACATTCAGTCAGTTAGAATTATCTTAAGAAACAGCAATAGCCGGAGTGTAAGTAGCACTACAACGATCCTTGAAACATCAATGACACTATAAAGTGGCGACAGAACGCTTTTGTCAAACAAAGCTTTGAGGAGGCAAGCTTTTGATCCACTACAATAGCTTGCCATCCAAACCTTGATTTGAGTGATTTATTTTTCCATTTCAATAGCATTTTCACAATTTTAACATAACATGATAATGATTTGATAATGAAAACAACAACGTTTACATTATATAAATTACACACACATTAATAACGCTTAAAGGTGTGGTCACAACGGCCGAGCGGAGCTGTAGCGGGTACGGATTTAGTCTGCAAGGACAGACCCTAGGCTTTCGGTGTGTACATGCGCAGACCCTGTATCACGCTCTGTGCATGCACACACCAAAAGCGTCGAGCCTAGCCTAGCCTAGTCCTACCGTAGTACCACTACAGCTCCGCTCGGCCGGTGTGACCACACCTTAACAAGCGAAGCGTGTTCTGTTACAAAGGAAACCCACCTGATGGTAGAATCTCCGCCTTGAGGACTGGGATCTCCACCGTCCTGCGCCCGATGCTAACAATCTTATCGAGGGTGAAGAGAATCACGGGACCAAGGCAGAAGTTATAGAAGGACATAGGTTGGATGAGCTGGGCCGAGCCGTGGAGGGTCATCAACATGAAGTAGACCACGTAAAGCTGGTGGGTCGTCCAGAACAGACGGAAGACACGACGCCGAGAGAACTGGGTGGCGAAGACGAAGATTAGGGTACAGCACATTACCAGCAGGATAGCAGTTACTCCTAGAGACAGCCAGGTGGTCGATAGGTAATTGTAATGAAGTGGTTGTTAATACGATTTACGGAAAAATACATATTCAATTGCATGGATAATGATGAAAAATAAAGAAAGGTGATGAACTGCTGACATACACACACGTACGCACGCACACATACCCACACACTCACACATACACATACAAACTCACGCATACACATACTCACAAACACATTCAAACAGACACACGTGTACACTAGTACATGGACATTCCAATGCGTATGAGTGTACAGCACATCACTAGTATAGGATGGCAGTAACTCCTGTAGATAGTAAAATGATAGACAGATAGGTAGGGTGTCAATTGGAGTAGATATGCATAAAGATGAGGTTAGATGAATGATGGTAGCTTCTTATAGTACGGTGAAGATAGAAATGTAGAGAAAATATTTCAATGATTCATATTTCGATTTCCTCAAGAATATGTTTGTAATTCGAGATTTATTGATGTGAATCTTTGTAACTTTGTTTACTTGTTTATTTTTAGCGTTGGAGCTCACTCATATCAGAATCGAAGTTCAAACATATTTTTTAGCACATAAACAATTCTGAAATAAACAAATCTATATATTTTCTTTTGCATACCGGAGCCTTGTTAAGTTATTGAGCCTAAGCAATGTATTACTTACCCGTCACAGTCGTCCCGATCCAGTGATGAAACTTCGGGAAATTATGTGATCTGTGTCAACAAAAGAAATAACAAAAAAGATTATACGCCAATTCTACACACATTATTTCTTGAAGAAAAATTAAATGACTAGAAGTTGTCGGGTCATTGTTAACAGAAGAAATACGTCGAGGAGAGGAAAGGGAATCCCACAGCCAACGTAATATTCGGAACCATATTATGTGAGGTCACGAATGTACTTGAACTCATACATGTACATGCATCTCAATCCTATAATATGTGTGTCAGGGAAGATGAAATTCATATAGTCATCTATTAATCAGATCACCAGAATACCAGCCAAGCTTGAAACCAGCTGCCACCCAGGGTCCATATTCCCCTACCTTACACTTTAGCTCTTCGTGCATGTTCGCCTCACTTTCAACCCATACACTTAGACAAGAACAAAAGGTGGACTGGCCAATGGATAAGCTTGTCCGCAAAATCAATCATAACCAAGGTAGTTTGAGTGTTTCTTATTATCCATGTGTGTACGGGTAAGTAGGTAAAATCAGGCCTTGTGTTCCTTAACTGAACTAGCTTTACCCTGACCAGATCTTACCTGAACCAGACGTCAGGGAAGATACAGTCCATGTCCTCAGCAGCTTGTGTGGAGAGGTGATAGAAGTTAACACCATGGCCGACCGCGTGGAGCACTGCAGATAGAATAACAATCCGTACTTATTTATATAACATTTAATTAATTTCTATAATATAGATATATCAAGTTTTTATAACCAGAAAAACAATTTAGTTTGGGTATCATGGAACCCAGTATTTAACATGCCTTTCTCATAGATTGGAATCGCCCGAGCGGTCCGACCGTACATCTTTTTGGATTTTGGCGGAAAAAGTATACTGCAACATTGGAGAAAAAACCCAAATCAACCATATTGTGCAACACATACAAACTTCAGATGCACCAAATTTGGCACCAGAACGCTCAAAGTTGAGTTCCGAAGATTTGTAATGTCACAAGAGCTTTGAATATTAGAACATTCAGGCACTATAATTGGTCGTCAGTATATATCAATATCATTACAACTTACTTGACCATCCCAAGGAAGTGAAAGCGATAAGCTTATGGAAGCTGAGATGGGCATCAAAAGGCACGTAGTGAGCTAGGAAGGTCTCTCGTAGCATGGTGATGGTGTTCCGAGAGACAGTGACAAGAAGAGATGAGTAGGTGTACATCAAGGCAGCTGCAGCTCCCCGGGTGATCGGTAGACCCCAGCTCGTGATACGACGGGTACCTTTTTCCTCGGAGAATGTACGGTATTCTAATGGGAGGAGAAAATGATTATGGTACTGATGATGATGGTAGTGGTAATTGTGGTGTTGGTGGTGGTGGTGATGATGATGATGATGGTGGTGGTGGTGGTGGTGGCGGTGGTGGTGGTGATTGTGGAAGTGTAGTTGTGGTGTTCTTGTTGTTGTTGTTGTTTGTGTTGGTGGTGGTGGTGGTGGTGGTGGTGGTGATGGTGGTGGTGGTAGTGGTGGTGGTGGTAATGTTGGGAATGATGTCATTGGTGGTAAAGGTGAGGTTGAGGATTATAAACAATGTCGGTCCGTTCGTAATTCTTTTAAAAAATCAAAAGGGATTGCTCAAATATTTTTCTCATTTTATTCCGTGTGGAGGATACCGCTACAAAAAGACACGCTTCATAATTCGTGTCTTAATGAACCTCCAGAGAATATGTCCGTCCCGATAACTGTTATAGATAAAGAATAGTAGATAAGAAAGATTAATGACTCTTTACTTTAACATCTTGAAAATAGGTGATTTATCACCTGATATCAAAATGTTTATTTTATTTATTCGACCTACATTTATTTGTCAAAATCTATCCAAATGCTATTGCTTTAATACAAAAGTGTACAAATTTGAAGTAATTTCATTATGTAAGGAAACTTACGGAAGAATTTCTGAAGAAAGACTCCGCACATGATCAATAAGTAGAGCGATAACCAGAAGATTTGCAACTTGTTGTTCTCGATGTAGCTCGTCACCACGTTATAGAAGCGAACGAATGGGTTGGTTTGGTAATTCTTCTCAACTGTCTTTATCTTGACATCTGAGCTCTTCTTCTTCTTCTTGGCCGACCGACGGTTCCTAGAAAATAAAAAAAATATAATGTTATGCAGCAGGCATATATCATATGGGGACAAAAAGGAGATCCCCGGTTATGTTTTTGTCAAGAGGTCAACAGCGAATGTTCATTTGTCAGTCCAAAAGGATAAGAAGTTGCGTTTACTCAATGAAGCGATAAATATTTTTGCTAATGAACAGATAAAGACGATTAGATTTACACAATTATCCAAAATACATTGTTGTCGAAATTGTATTCAAACATTTAACTGAATTGCTACCTCACTTAAAGCTAAATGAGAACTCAAATTCATCCCCATCTATTCACAAGGGAAAACCCATGGAAAAAATGGTGCTCGCAAATCATTGGTAAAATTTGCCGTTTGCCGCACTTTATACTTGCCTATGGTATGGAAACGATTGATTCATTTCAATGTGACAAATATTTAGGCTAATATCCGAATACTTTAAACATGTTCAATAACAAATGACAAAATAAACAACGAATATAAATTAGGATTATCATACACTTACATGCATTGAGGTTGATAAATCTTAAAATCACATTTGCTTGTTTCATAATTCTTCTTTGCTTCTATGTTATTTGTTCTTTGCACTTATTGTTCCACTTCGGTGATTGCTATATATATTTAGCGGACAGTTTTTTTTTTAAATGTTTTGTTTACTGTTCTCAAGTGATTCAAACCAATCATTAAATTTTGCCAAAATTACACACGTACCCTATACATTCTGCTCGAAATAAAATGCTTGTAATGTAATTAACCGTATATTGCTTTAAAAATAGTTTGAAATCAACTGAGTAAATCTTAATTAACTTACACATATCCAGATAATGCACTCCGTATACCACGTTTCTCCGTCTTGCTGTCCCGATTACCGTCTTTACTATTCTTGCTTCCATCTCTCGATTTCTTGTTCCCTTCTTTGGACTTCTTCCGTTTTCCTCCTGGGTTGCTCTTGCCTGGTGGTGAACAGAAAGGATGATGAAAATAGAAGTGGTAGTAAAGATGCTGTGGTGGTAGGTTAATCGTATTTGTGATAGTATTGGGAATCTTTGTTATTGGGTGTGGGTGATTATGGGCTCGAGATTACAGTGCTGCTGATGGTGTTGGTGGTGGCAAGGGGGTAAGGATGATGGTAGTGATGTTGGAGATAGTCGCGATGACGGTGGTGGTGGTGACAATTAAGATGGACATATGTGCAATGGGCACTGTGGTCATTGTGGGGTTGGTTAGTTTTGATGGTGACTGCTGTGTTGGTGGTATTGGTTAATATGCCGATAAAGGGAATGACGATGGTTCTGCGGTGATTGTTACAGTGAGGAAAATGATATTGTTAGTGGCTTTTGCTGATGTTGCTCCATATTATGTTGATAATTCTACAACTGTCAGTAATGACGATAGTGATATTTGCTCTACTTCGTTTGAAATTTAAGTCAGTTTCGATTAAAAAGTTTTATTGTTAGATAGATACAATTACGTTATTGAATGTTTCATGAGAATTCAATTTCAATTCCCGAAAAAATCTAGGAAAAATATACACCAATCTTGCAACAGTGAAGTTAGTCTTAAGACCGACTCACATCTTTGCGTTTTAGCCTGCGTCGGCCAAGCGTTTTTGAAAATCAAAACGCTCTATTGAAGCACAAATATGCAGGTCATATGATGGACTGACGCTCGGTGTACGCTCCTTGAGCGCAATCCGAACATCAGTCCACCTTCTGATCCGCGTATAGCGTGCACTCGGGAGCGTTTTAATAATACAAAAAACCCGCAAAGGTGTGAATCGGCCGTTTAGTCGTTTACATCTAAAAGCCCACAACTCTATAAACTGTATATACCTAGTCCAATGGTTGAATTACTGAAGCTCTCCTTGTTGTCACCCATGAGATGGTTAAAATCTTCCAAAGTCAGCTCCTCCTTCTCTTCGAATCCAGCATCTTTGAACATGGATGCAATGGCGTCATCCATCTTCTCCTGCTCCAATGAAGCGCTATTTGTCTCCAACATCGACCTGCAAGGTGAGGAGGATACAAATAGGGGTCGAGAAAAATTGCATTCGCATTTTTGTTCAATCGACATATAGTATTATTCAAATTAACGATTGATCGCTAATATTTATGTTACGGAGTCCAGATCGTCTTTCACAACGACGGGTGGATTAAAACATTTATAGCGATTGGAAATACATAAGGTAATGTGTATAGTTTAACAAAAATCACTAATTCATGTTGTTTCTTTGCTTATTTTATGTAAGTCTGCTGAAATAAAAATTTAACAAAAAGAAACAGTTGGAAGTAAATGTTCTAACTTACAATTATGCATAGAATATTTTGATTTTTCAATAAATTTTTTAAAGAACGAGAAATAAAGAATGATTTTAGATTTTTGATGAATCAAATAATCAGACTGGCTTGTATCTCCTACCTGAGCATTATTTTGAACTCATCACGTGACAGAGCTCCTGAGTTATCAACATCATACATGTCAAACATGAGCTTGATCTTATCCTCTGGTTTACCTGAAATGGAAAATTGAAGAAAATCTTATCATTAAGAAAAAAGTGACTGTCCTTAAAAGTAGTTTGTAGCTTTTTGATGATGTCACATGAGACATTGGTTTTTCATATTGAAAATGATGGTGATAGCTATCGATGATGATTATTATGATAATAAAATGATAATGTTGATGATCAAGGTGAAGATAATGATGGTGATTAGGATGAGGAAGATGATGAGGGAGGAGGGAGAATGATGAATGGGGGAATGTAAAGGATGAATGGATGATGGGGGATAATGACGACGATGATGATGATGATGATGATGATGATGATGATGATGATGATGATGATGATGATGATGACGATGATGATGGTGATGATGATGATGATGGCGATAATTATGATGATGGGAAGGAGGATAGAACTGATGAGTTATTGCTGAGGATGGTGGTAATTATGGTGTTAACGATGATGATGATGGCGATGATAATGATGATGATGATGATGATGATGACGACGACGACGACGACGACGATGATGATGATGATGATGATGATGATGATGATGATGATGATGATGGAGATAATGATGACAAGGAGGATGAGGGGAATCAGGATGAGAAGGATGAGAATGATAATGATGTAGCGTACTGGGGCTACGTATATTCATGTAGATAATATAAAATATTACACTCTTACCCTTGGCAAAGATCACGGTCACATCGAGAAACTCTCTGAATGAGATCGACCCACTTCCATCCTTGTCTACCAACTCAAACATGAGCTGAACGAACTGTGAATCAGGTTTGAGCGTGAGCAGTTCACCAAACTCATACTTGCTGAGTTCGCATTCCATGATTGCTTGTCCGTCTTCCATCTCGGTGATGCTTCTCAGCAGTTCCTCTGGGCTGTCTCCCTCCTGGGATGCACATGGTGAAATGGAACACATGAATGGTAAAATTAAAAGTTACACATTTTAAAAGGTGTGGTATAAATCTACACCAGACTGATTTTTTTAGCAATGGTGGGCACAGGAAATGGTTCCTTGTACTAAAGTATCTTTACAAGATATCTTTATAACATTTATAACGATAATGAATTAATTGACAGATGTTTTTCTATGCTAGTGTGTAAATGATTATAGTCCAACCCTGTAATAATCTATTATTATTGTTGTAGTTTGCAGAGATGCAAACACTTTCGGAATATGCATAATGATAGAGACTAAAATATGACTCATGAAACAGCTGAATCACAATTTATCCTGTTAAAAGAAAGCATGCTCGGGATACCCATATTCTTTCTCTCCTAATTCAATTCAATTAAATTCATTTATTTTCACTTCATCAGAAATAATACAAAGTATAATGAACATTTACCAAAAAAAGTTGAATAAAACTCTGTATAACAAAAGTATAATGAACATAACATTGACAATTATTGTACAAAGCAGTTAACATACAAAGTAAAAAAAATACATTGTATGGAGTGCTTTCTTTCTTTTTTTAATAATAGGAATACTGATGAAGTGGAGGGGTCCGCTAAAAAGCAATGCTTGTAGAGTGCGGACCCCTCAAAGAAAGAAAATGAACAATAGGAACTCATAATCAGAAATGAATTACAAATTTATATACATTTACAAAATCTCCTAAGAAAATGCTTGGCACAGATGGTTAACATTTTCCTTTTCGGTTGGTAAATCTGAGTTTCAAATGAGATGGCCACGGGTGTCTTTGACAAAACACAAATAAGTATTCTGTGACATAACAGTGTACTGTTCAGTCGATCTGATATGTTTACTTTTTTTTTTTAGATACGTATGAAGGAGCGACCATCCATTGCTGTGGCTAAACCCGGCCTAAAATGATTTTATTGTATTATGGAGGTTTCGAATCATTCGTCACAGTCACAGTTGACCGGAAGTAGAGGTCAACCAATGCCAATACGTCCACTGCTTTCGTTCGTTCACTCCCCAAATCAGTTTCGATTTCAGTCGACTAATTCCAGTTGACGTCACAATGGCATATACACAAGAGATTCGCGCTCTTCTATGGAGTGGACTCGTCAAAGATCAGTGAACGAACAGGAAAATCAGGAAATGCTCGTCACAGATTGGGAGGGCTCGTCACAGATTAATCAGAGCTGTGACGTAACCAGAGAACGTAACAATGCGCAGCTGCGCGCAAAATGTGATCAGAAACAGTACGCAATTCTTAAACGGTTAATACATCTTTAGCAGAATTTTCTAAGCACTCTTGCATGGATACTACGGCTTGAGTAATGGGAGCCTTTACATTCTGGCATCAATACTCCTACCAGGTATCCATTCACCTCAAATGCTTTGAGTGCAGCATAATATGGATGGATATTTTGGTTGAAGGACCTCAGCAATATCGGTAGGATTTGAACTGGGACACTCCAGTTGAGAGGGAAGTCAGAAAAACTACACCACGAATAGTCACAACGGTTCCATATTCAGTATGGACATGATATTGGCTATAGTATGTGATCTAACATTCAAATATACATCTAAAGAAGATGTGAACTTACTAATTTTTTTTGAACGATTGAGTAGTGAATTCCCTCCCGCCCATGGAGTCTCTGGATATAAGTACAAGTGTCTCCTGGGGTTGGATTTGGGGAATCTTGTCCCTCGGGTAGGCAGGTGGGGCCCAAAAGTTAGCCAACCCAACGGGCGCAAATATTTCTGAAGACCTATTGTGCTAGCAAGCTGATTGTGGAGAGTGTTATTTATGTAAATGTATTTTCATATATTTCTCTGCTCGCTTGTCTGTTAATTTTTTAATTCTTATATTAATTCTTTCATTCTTATTTCAAATACCATAAGAAGTTTGAGGGGGCGCCAGAATCAAGCCGATCACCAGATGCCGGATACGCACATGCCAACGTAAGTACCTGAGCCATTTATAGAACGGGTTTGTATTTTCAATGATAATGGTAATTGTTTATATTCTCTTTAAGACATATAGGATCTTACATAGTTGAGAGCCAAACGAATGAAACGATCCAGCACTGCCTGTCGCTGTTGCTTCGTCACCGCCATCCTCAGGAGGTCGTGCTCCCGGAGCTCTAAGCGTTCCATCACGACACCGTTCTGATGTCGTCCGAGGAAGCTCTGCAGATCGCTTACAAACTCGAGACGGTCATCGACATGGTGGAATTTCAGCACGAGGTCGTATCTACCGATGAAATTAGAATACAAACATAAAAGAGAGGATGATGAGGTGATTTTACGACGAAGAAGGGAATAATAGATTTTAAAGAAAGACAAAATGTGATCCAATTTTGATCGACAGCTTTGTAAATTCATACAGTTAGCAGTACAGAACCGCCGTATATTGTGATGACTAACTCCCTTTAAAAATGGAATACGCCACAATTATGACAATTATAATAAACAGCAGTATTAACACCACAATATACATGCAATAGCATCATTATTATCATCATCATCGTCGTCATTATCACCCTCATCATCATCATCAGCAGCAGCATCACCATCAATATCAACATAATCATCACCATCATCATTATCACCACCATCAATATCTTCCTCCTCCTCCTCCTCATCACCATCACGCCATCATCTTTTGTTCATCACTTACTCTTTTTCCAGCTTAACGAGGATGTATCGTTGGAGGCTGAACTCATGAAGACTGTAATCCTCTGAGGGTGACTGACATCAATGCTCCTAAAGAGTTTCGAACCTCTCTGACCCATCAGTTGACCATCGTCTTCATTTTTAATTTCACCATAATCATCCAAAACATCGTTACCCAAGCAAGGAAACATCATATCATCTTCAGTAGCAGCATTATAATAATAATCACCATCATCGTCTCCGTTATCAATACTCTCTGAACCATCATCATCATCATCACCATCACCACCACCACCACCACCATCATCATCATCACCACCATCATCACTACTACTTCCACCACCACCATCATCACCACCACCACCACCACCATCATCATCATCACCACCATCATCACTACTACTTCCACTACCAGCACCACCCAATCATCTCGTTCATCACTTACTCTTTCTCCAGCTTAACGAGGATGTATCGTTGCTTGGAGTCAGAACTCATGAAGACAGTAATCCTCTGAGGGTGACTAACATCAATGCTACTAAAAAGCTTAGATCCTCTCTGACCCATCACCTGGATACATTGGTTGGGACTAAGGCATATCTCAATCTCCTTCCCTGGTTCATCAAACCCAGACCATTCATTGGCTGATATCACCGAATTAGGAAAGGAGAAAACAACACTTATATATTATTAACCATGTTAACTACAGACATAGAAAAATTTTCATTAAACTGTAAGTAATTGTGATGAACACTCACTTAAATACTATGACGTAAAGGCCAATTAGTTCGTTAAAAATTCTTGCAATATAGTAAGATCAAAAGTATTTCATACTTTTTTCTGAAAACCTCGAGGACCAATCTGTGTAAAACTATAAGGGACACTGAACGCAGACAATCGATAATCGAAGATATGTGACGGTTTGTCGAGAGTATGAGGATTATATGTATCTGGCATGTCTCGCCTTCAGGTATTAAAAGTGTCAAAAATATTGACGAGATTGATTACCTTTAGTGAGGTTTCCATTTGATTTTCTTGACCATCACGATCAAGCTTTTACATTCCCTGATCATATAATTGTGCATTTTTCTTAATTCAAGCAGTTTTATGCACATTTCTATTAATCATGGATTAAAAATATCAAATTCACCTACCAAGGTAGGACAGTGTCCCTTCTGGGTGTTGCTTCCTCGCTGACTTGTGTATAGCTCTTTTCGTTTCTTCAAGTCGACGTGTACGGATTGTTGCAATGGTGTACAGTGCGATAATGCAACCTGGACCAAATCAGAAGACCAAATAACAAAAAGGCATAATTGTTAGGTTATCCTTCTTGAATATAAGCAGATTTTTTTTCACGCTAGGGAGACATACGGTATGTCGATCACCAACAATGTATCAAATTGCCGTCACAATAATTTACTGTTGTTCATAATGCATGCCAAAGATGGGTCATCTGTTAATAACAAAATACAAATTTCGAATGAAAAATAATCTTAAATACCCCAAATGCTACCTTGTAACCACTCACGTCTTTGTAACAGAAATGAGTTATTATTTGTTTATGCTCAATTAATGTCCAGGCAATACATAACATGAAAATAGTCACATTGACCACTGCCAATTAAACATATTTATGTCAATACCGATCGTATGACCGGCTTGTATTGAATTTATATATTAATTTAATGGCGATGCGAAGAAATTTCGCAGGGGGCATGCTTGGCTGCTTGGCTAACACTGAATTCAATCGTCGTATGTTCAATGTACAAATACATTAGCAAAGTGTATCTCGATGCATTTTCTGCGCAAAGAATTAGTGAACAAAATAAATTTTCGCTAAATAAACATTGAATATCCATGCAAACGTGTGTGTAAGTCATAACATTAAAACGAAGAGTAACACTTTGTCTTACCTATAATGAAGAGGAAGAGAAGACCGAAGATGAGAGCATAAGATATCCTGCTTCCATCGAAGTAATCATACATGAATAGAGGTACACAAGGTTCCATGTCTTCCTCCCTCAAAGATGCATTTTCGAGATTGGAATAGCAAGGATCATCTGGAACGAGAATGGATTATATCAATTAGCAATTTGCGCAATTTTACGCAAATTAATATTTGAGAGGTTGATCGCCGAATGAGAACACTCAGTACGTATACATAAGAGAACTGCTAAAACTGCTTATCCGATAATGGAGAGCTGTGGAGTATTTGGACTTCATTTAAAACGGATAAGCCACAGAATCTAAAAACAGATAATATTAAAAAAAATTGTGAGTGTACCTATGCAGTGATCAACCTGTAAAGAGTGAGAAAAATAAATTTTGATAGATACTATATAAGATGGAGTGGGACACAAGTCTGTATTTTTTCTCCATGAGCTTACATTCGGTTTAGCTGGTTAATAGTAATCATAATATTAATATAAGTTATTTATGGTACGTTCAATGCGTTGACATGTCTGCCAGTTTCAATTAAATTTGATTTTCATTTTCCTGAAGACAAATAGCGACAAAAATTTAACATATTTTGCAGTCTGATAGGTTAAAAAGCCTCAGCGAATCAACAAAGATTCATTGTTGAAAATCTGAATGGGGTATGAGTTTGTAGTGGAAAGGAAAATATATCTTACCGGTCGTAAAATGGAAGACATCTTTCTGTAGCATATCTTCTGGAATCGAGGTTGTATTTACAATCACATCCCACATCGTAATGGAGTGAATATATTCAATCTCTTCATCTGTGAATAAACTATACGGACATGTAAAAAAGAAATAATATTACACATGTAACTAAAACATTATATTAAACCTTCATCAGCTGTGCGAGTGATATAATTTACTTTTATTTGGGTTTAAAGTTTTGTTTATAGAATATTCATTTGTTTATCAAGTAATTAAACGAAAATGTATCTGTCAGTTTTAAGGATTTATTCATTCATAGTTGTGACTTTGTGCTTTGTATAAAACAATGTCAGCAAACATTATGAGACACATCTTAGTCACGACCCATCAGCATAAGAGTACAATAAGATTGTGATACTAGTCTCGTTTTGGCTAAATTGCGTCAGACATGAGAAATAATTTGAAAAAAAGGGGGGGGGGGGTCGGATTATCCATATTTTTGCGATATACGCTTCCAAACACATTCTTCCCTGCAATACCTATGACAAAAGAGATGCCTTCACCGACTCACCCATTATCTTTATTCTCAAACCACATCCTATCAGCATCTCTTATCCTGATGAACTGATCAAGAATCATATGTTGGAAGAGTTCTCCTGGTCCGTCATCACTTGTCTCCAGCATCCCACCAAGGAACATATCAATATCATCAATATTTCCCTCAAACAGAGCGGTCAGGTTGTCAAATACCTTGAATAGAGTTAGAAGATATTAGCCATATTAATTGCATTATCAATAGTCCTTTGAGTCATGCATTGAAAAGTGCGAACATGACACAATTCTTATATTTGTAGACATATATAGAATTGTATCTTTCTTTCTACGAACAAAATATTTGTATGTTAATGAAGTTTAATGAATAAAATTCCGTTAAAGAAAACTTTAAATAATTGAGTTCTTTTTCTCCCTTTTCGTTATTTTATGATAAATCTAGCCCTGATTTAGGAGGGTCGAGTAATTCAAAGTGTAAACAATTGAATATTTAATTGCCTAAAATGATATTTACCTTGAAACCACGCATAGGCCCTAGATGGATAGGTTGTGCTATAATCGAATATAGTTCAATTTAGCTGTGATTCCCACAAAGAGTACGGTAAGTTTCTGTTGGTTTGCGGATTAGTTAAAATGATGGCCATGCCCAAAACATTTTTCATTCAGAAAACTCGAATATGTACCATAAAATGGAATTCAACCTTGTTTATCATTACTGATTTCTTCTGTCTCAATGCCATAGTTCTCTCTTCAATGTCTCCAATATATGCAGTTGTGGTACGAACATTGCAGGATTTAATTGATTGTGCAATGGTCATTGGTGGTAATTTGCTGTACTTTTGTAGTCTTTGACCCGTAGCATCGATGTGTTGGGGCTCTTTTGATTCTGGAAAACTATTAAGTATAATACGACATCATAAATATCATTTTCAAATTAGAAAAGATGCAAGCAATAGTAGAGACAGATTTATCTGCCATGGCAACGGCGAATATAATTATGTTTCAATGTAATAGGCCGGTTTTCTAACATATTCAAATCACTATGCAGGTCTTTAGCAAACAAATACGTTGTGTTCTTTAAGCCGGTTGGTAACAATACTCGGAACCCATTTTTCATACATTATTTGTTGTTATGTCGGGCAATGCTCTGGCAAGCTTTCGGTTTGTCAAGAACGACTTTTGTGTATCGAGAACACATATGATATACATCCAATAGTAAACCCGTCTTAAGATCAAAAACTTTTTTTCGATGCTTCTTCGATGTTTCCTTGATGTTTCCTCGATAAACACCATTTTACGCGTCATTGAACATGTTCAAATTGCTTTTACCTGTTGGTCTATATGACATCCATTGTCATCACACCTCTCGATAAGCTCAGAGATGTTGAGAGGCTTTAGTCCCAGTGCCTTCCTAGCTGTGTTGTAGCTGGGAAGACCGTGGTCCCGTCCATGCTGAATGGTGTTGGCAACGCGGTCACTTCGAGTGAATCCGAAAAATGGTCCGTAGAAATATCCTAAACGAATTTGAAAATGATATTGAACAAGTATTTTATTGTCTTGAATGGTAGGGAACATAGTAGTCAATTCGATATTCTACAACACAATTTTATGTCATGCAAGAGAAAAACACTACCACAGTTACATATTATTTTTTATTTATCTATTTTATTCTCTGCAGTTTACAACAATAGAAATATTACAAAAAATATGATTTATGGATATCATTTGTAAACGAGTCACAAAAGCAACAAATTGAATGTAAAGAAAAATTATTCAAACTAAGATGACCCACCTGACCCAATGGCGAGGAAAATCCCCAATCAATTTCCAAAGTCTAACATCTCAATATCCCTGCTATATTTGCATTAGTTTATTGCAAAACAATAAAAAAAAAAAAAAAAACATTGCCCAATCTTAGTATTTCGCCCTGTCGATTTAAATCGCTTACTTCGAACATCCTCCGTCGCAGTGTTATCATCTTTTCTCGGCCAATTGTGAAATAATACCCTGGACCATTGCCAGAGCCCGCTATTTAGACATGTCTGTTGGTTTATTTATTTTTTTTTTTTATAGAACTACACATCTTGAACATCATCCGCCACAGTGAGACCATTGCACAACAACTCCGACATTTTGCCATTGCTTTTGGTATCACTCATCTTTAAGATCATCCACTACAATATTTTATCATCAACGTGAGCCCACATGAGACAAATCCTTTCCCAAGCCCGACATATCGCCATCTCAGTTAGAGTCACTCACCTTGAAGATCCTCCACCTCTCCAAACCATTGCCCAAGCCTGACATATCGTCATCTCAGTTAGAGTCACTCGCCTTGAAGATCCTCCACCTCTCCAAACCATTGCCCAAGCCTGACATATCGCCATCTCAGTTAAAGTCACTCACCCTGAAGATCCCCCACCTCTCCAAACCATTGCCCAAGCCCGACATATCGCCAATTCAGTTAGAATCACTCACCTTGAAGATCCTCCACCACCACATTATCGTCCTCCTCAGCCCATTGTGAAACAATTCCAAGGATGATGTCATCAAGTCCATACTTCAACACCGAGGTCTGTAGAATCAAAGAAAGTGTTTAAATCGTAACTTGCTGAGCTTTGTATAAGTTACTGCAAGATGTAATAAACCTTTTGGAATTACTCCTTTTGTTTGGTATCAGGATTTTGTTCATGTATAAATTATTAATGTAATTATTATGGGGCAGCCTTCTAAACAAGCCTCGCTTTTTTGTTGGCCTCTATTTTTCCATTTCTTTGGTCAATTATTACCATTATTATTTATGACTGTATATATTTGAATTATCAATAGAACTGAAAAATAAAATGATTTGATTTGATTTGAAACGTTTACGCAAGCGTTTCCTTATCTGAATAAAGTGGGGAAAGAATTGAAATATAATTTGGATCCTCGCGCGTTGGTCGTTAGAAGATGAAGAATTTTGAATTGAAGTTTGAATTGTTTATAGGTGATTGACTATGAACTACGTCTTTGTTTCTTGTTTTATTTTTTTTTTTTGTTAACGCGATCTGAGCTCAAACAGTGCGTACAGGGTTTTAGCATCCTGAGATTGTTTTTACGTTGTTATCATGTATTTACTTAATATTCTGATTCTGTTTTTGAAAAGGAAACGAAAAATGTTCTATTCAATCAATCAATAATAAAAGCTAAGGGTTATGGAAGACCTCATAAATAGATGATGTAGAGTTGAAGAAGAAATGTGAATTTGAATAAATCAAATACCATCTTAACAAATGGAACAGATACAAACTGAGTAAATGATCTAAATAAAATAGACACGTTCTGTTTCGAGATCGGGTACGAGTTTACCACGAAAAATGAAAGCTTACCTGACCATCCCAGAAGGTGTTACATAATCGTAGCCCTGGATAACCATCTTCCGTCACCTTCACTTTACACTCTCCATCATCGTTCGTTCTATAATAGAAATTTAAAAAAACTTTCAAAAATTTAATTACGTCATGGGAAAAATAGATCCGTACGTAACTAGTTAAGGCTGACTCACCCCTTTGCGTTTTCAGCCTGCGTGGGGCCAGCGTTTTTTTTTTTTATTTTTTTTTGTTTTAATTAAAAGCGCTCCCTGGACGCGCAAAGACGCGGGTCATACGGTGGGCTGATTTTCGGCGTACGCTCCTTTGGCACAAGAAAAACGCCAGTCCACCATCTGATCCGCATATATGTTGTGTGTCCAGAGAGCGTATTTTTTTAATTGTCAGAAGCGCTGGGCCGACGCAGGCTAAAAACACAAAGGTGTGAGTAGGCTTTTAGGCACACAGTTCTGGTACGCAGTATGTATTGTGTATCACATGGTTGGCGTCTCAACATATGGATATTTTTTTTTATTTTGAATTTACTTTTATCTGGTAAATAGATGAACGAAGAATTTAATACGTACAACATGATAGTCAGAAAAGAATACGAATATGATAAAGATGAGACATAGCTTATGCATCAGCTTGCCAATAAATTAGATGGAAACGGAAGTGATAAAAGGCAATAATGATGATGAAATTACTATAGCCATATCATAATTCTTGTATACCCTTAGAAAATGGTATTGCATCTTGCAACATCGGTAACATCCTTCTAGGCGCAATATTACATTTATTTCAGAACAGCTGCTCCTTTTCACCAGTGTGCAAGATCTTATAAAATATTTTTTTAAGCGGCAGCGGTGGGATTTGTGCCAGCGCCGTGAAGGATCGGTTCATTCAAAATTACGAATGAGCTGTCTATCTTCTTAGACGAGTGACATTGTAACAGTTTACCAAAATATATCAGAGAAAAACGCTCTTTCCACTTGATCTATGCAGATACTAAAAAGTATTTCTTAGATAAATACATGTTAAAGTAACATGATTTTCTATAGATATTCATTGAACATACTCATTTATGATATAATCAATCATTATCACTTCTTATATCAGGGTTGTATCATATCAGCAATATATTATTTTGAGTGTTCATGTATATTTTACTTAATGAACCTGGGCGCCATACTCTACTATCAGTGTTGCTATTTCTTGGTGTCCTTTTACCAATGTATTGTGATATATACATGTTTGTATTTTATTGTATTCAATTTTTGGTAATAAAGTTCTTTCATTAATTCATTCATTCAACATTAGAACTGTTGGTAAACGCTCAACTGTTTTGTTATTGAATCACTGGTGGTTATTAAGTCACCATCGTTCATGTATGGGAGCTTGGCACAATCCGATAAGCAAGAATTAAGGCGCAGGTTAGAATCCTCTGAGAAGTTCACAGAATGCATCATCCAACCTTTCTATTTCGATGTATTGCCCAAAAGGTGCAATATTGCACTCCGAAAAGTGTTCCAACTGCAGTGTTGCACTTGTTTGCACCTTTAAAGGGACAATGTTACACCTTTAAAATGTGTCATGTTGTACCTTTATTCCTGAGTGTGTAAACATTATACACTGGCATTGGAACCTGTTCTAAGCTATCAGATTGCTATGAATTAATCCACTTTTTACTCTTTCGTGCTTTCAGTTTTTCATCATGAGTTTTAGAGCTTTCCCCTTGTTTAATACTCTTTATTATGGTGTGCCCAATTTCCAATCCACTTCAGAGTGTAATATCATGCAACATCATACAATTGGCTTTAAATCTATAATAAACATCTCAATTTGACTTCTTCAGCCACAAACTCTTATAATGCTACAAATAATGATGAAGATAAAAGTATACCTGAGAGATATTCCAGATGGCATGAGTGTCTGAATATAACGCATGGCTGTAGCCTCAAACTCATTGGCTACCCCAGGGTTAAGGTACGGCTTGTAACCTATGGACATTGAGATAATATATGATACAAATTTTATTATCATGAAAATGAATAATATGTCATTTGATTTTCATTTAATCGAGAACAAGAAATGGAAATTTACTATGCCGATGAACCATTAGGCTATTTAAGAAGAAAATATCAACTAGGGCATGCAAACTTGTATATCCTATATTGATATGTAAACATTTCATTGCAATAATGCAATGGATGCATTTTCTTCGTGAGATATTTCGGTCAAAGGAATATTTCGGTCAAAGGTCCAGATACTATCATTTATCTGTCCATATTGTTACTCCCGCAGACTCCACGTGACAGTGCAAACTGTAAAAAAAAATATGTATGTTTGTTTATAATTGTGTTTGCTCCTAAGCAACCTGTAAATAAAATACATCTCTAATTCCTTTTTAAGAACCACGAAAGCCTGATCAGAGAGCAACATTAGGCAAAGTTCCACCAATATATGAGTGTGGGTTCAATACAACGCACGTTAATCAAATAAAATATCCCAGACATTTATTCTTTTGATAAAGAAAAAACTGAAATGAATTATGCACTTTGTAAACATGCCATCCATGATGAATTAGTTTGAAGTGTTATTATTTGCACAGACACTGCGGGAAACTTGGATACCAATTTCACGGGGATTGCACCATAAAATATAAATATTGACATTAAGTGTCGCTTTTGGTTTTTCTATTGAATACCGGTAGACAAATTTTACTGTATACGTAATAATATGAATCTTTTATTCAATGAAATGCCACACTAAATGTCAAAGAATATATTACTTATTGTAGAGATCGATGGTAAATTACCTCTTTTGACCACTGTCACGTGGCCATTAACCCATTTACCTTAGAATCCAATATGTATGTGTAATCTTCTTAATAATGAAGTTTTTATTTCGTTCTATAATTCTATTTATGATGAAGGAAGTAATTTTCAACGACAGTCTTACTCGAAAAGGGCCTCGTGTTTTATGTTCTTTTTTAATTTTCAGGACTTATCAATGAATGAGTACTTAGTTGTTGTTTTTTTTTTATTTTTTTTTATTATTTCCAGAAAATTTCATAAAATAATTTAAACAATGTTCATAATAAATCAATCTAAAGAACAAGAAGGATTTAACCACTAACCATCGTTAACCTGATTAACATTTTTGTAATGTTTTATGTGGATAAATGACCGAATGATATAGTGTATTGAGTCAAAGAATGAGTTTATTGGAACATTCAATTTTTATACAAGGGAACATTTCCGCTGTTATGGCTAGATACACTCATTAAACTGACATTTATGGTATATGTTGGCCTGATTAATGAATGAACATAGTTCGGTGTTTTCTTTTATCATGTTTATTCTAGAAAAAAATTGTTACCTGTGTACTTGTAATTATCCATTTCAGCGGCATCTAATCCCAGGAAGGCTGGCAGAAAGTCGTAAAATACGATTTTCTGAAATAAGAAGAGAATTGTTATTCAATTATTAATCTGACTAAACTCATTTACTTTTCATTGGATAATTTGTTCAACTGCACGATCACTTTTTTTCAGGCTAGTTCTGGAAGACGTGCCAAAACTTTACTTGTCAAACTATACCTAAGTTTGATTGGCTAAATGATAAATTAAATAAGTTGCATGATAAGTACACGAAGATTTCAGATTTCTAAATCTGTAAATGACCAAACATGCCAAAGGTTAAAGCTTTCTTGTATTTTCACAACACCCCTTTTCAGCATTATAACTACACACCACAAAGTTTCAAGCCCTACATATTTCGAATTCACGTTGATTTTTTTTCTGCCAATACCCGAAGTATAATAACGGAATCTTTTACACTTCATGTGTAATGGCTCTATCTGTTAATAAGAATTCCAAATTGTGTCAGATCTTATGAAAAAAGGATATCATACCTGGTATGTTGCTATAACCCATTTCTTTGCAATGTCATATATTTCGTTATCCTCAGTACGATTAGAGCACTCGGCAGCGATTAGATCGGCCCACACGTTATGCCATCTCCATAGCAACACACCGATTGACAGGAGGGCGGGGTTCTCGTTGCTATGCGGGTTGCCAAGCACTGAGAAATAAACATTATTACATAACAATTAAAAAGATGTAGATTTTCAAATAAAGAACGTTAAACCTTTACCTTTTCCCTCGCATGTTGCATTCGCACGCCCATCACTCCAAATCCATATCCCTTCAGAAAACAAATGTTCTGGTGTTCTACAGGTTACCACTACTTCTCCCTTTGTATTTATAAAAATTATCTTAGCGGAATTTTTTTTGTTAACGAAAGTAAGAATGAACATTGTAACTATTAGGGGCCAGCCTTCTTTACAAGCCTCGCTTCTTTGCTGGCCTCTGTTTTTTCATATCTTTTGTAATATAAGTTATTTCCAATATTATTTTATGACTGTATTATTTGAACTATCAAAGGAATTGAAAAATAAAATGAATGATTTGATTTGATTTGACAATATAAAACGATATATTGGGAGATAGGGAGAAGGGCAATGAAAGAGAGGACAGAAAGAGAAAGATAGAATCATAATAAGTTGAGTATCTTTTGCTATCTATACATTCAAATACCACTCGTTCTTAATAATCATCACGGCAAAGGATAAAAAGTTACAAATAACCAGATACATACGAAATAGTCTCTCAGCGTTGTAAACAGTGTGGTCCGTTGCTGGTGCTTGGTTTGTGAGAGGAAACCCGGCATAGTTCCTAGCGGGAAACTCCTCCCCATTCACCCCCTCTTCTTCTCTTGTTTCTGCTCTCAATCTCCCGTTCCTGTAGGCTTTCATATCAGACTCCCAAACCCTGTTTGGTCCATAGATACCAGTACCATCCAACCAAGGGGTTACTATGTTCATCTGTAAAGAGTTCATGATTCATTTCACCAAATATATCTTTACAGATTCTTTCTTTTTTTAATTCATAATCATAATTGTCGATACCATTTGTTTTCAATGATTACATGAAGACTATTTTCCCGTTTTCCATATAATTCCCAATATACTTTGCCAGATGCAATATTAGGTGAAGCTGTTAGTTTGATATTGATGAATCTTTAAAAATATATTCAAAACGTACCAAACGAGCACAGGGGGCATTACGATTTATTTTCGATTTAGCCACATGTACCTACACGCACCCCCTCCCACACACACACACACACACACACATATATACACTTGTATCAGGGTAACACAGGTCTTTTCTAAAGGGCATGATCCCTGCTCCAATATCCATCTCAAACCAACAAACAACACACATACCTAAATGCAGATTCACACACACGCACACACACCTATACACACCCACACATGTTCTCTTAGTACTGTCGAAGATTCGGCAGTATCTGCGTTCTATTGGTCCATCCTGAATGGCACGATCCATGTCACACCATACATCATGTTAAAACATTTTTACCAGGCACACACATATACACGCATACACACACTCACACAATCTAACACGACCTATGTCTTTCGTACTGGCGAGATTTTGCCGGCATCAGGATCGTACTGGTTTTGAAGGGTATGATCTGATCATATGGTGTCTGGTACACGAACACCCACACACAAAAAACCGTCAGACACACACCTTCACCTACGCACATACCTGTTCCCTTGGTACTGTGGATGATTCGCCTGTATCAGGATCATATAGATCCCTTCTGAAGGGCATGATACTCGCTCCTCCATACATCTCACGCCTATCCTCGGGTATCTCCATGTTAAACCACTCCACAGGACATCCAGTCTGTGATGCATCTACGATCTCATGCATCACGTGTTGTGCTGCAATGTTGGGCATGAACAATGGGGATTTCAATTCGACTATGGGGGTGTTGCTACAGAATTTGCTATTGTTTTTGCCAATTTGCCAATGTTTCATGTGCGTTTCGCTAAAAGCGCACATCGTCCGCAAATGAAAATGGGTGATTGAATTTACAGCTGATTGATTTATTGCAACTTTGTAGCAATAGTCCCTAAAACTACATTGCTCCTAATTTTGTTGAGGAATGTTCAGCAACCAAATTCATCATCAATACACTTTTACTAAATCTCGCTAGGTTATGGGTAAAAATGTACGAGATACAAATACGAAAATGTATATTACATAAGTGTTTTTGTAAAGCTGATGATGATGATGATCCAAATATTCATGCATTTGTGATCACTTTTCCGGCATTTCAAACGTTTTAATATTCTATTGAATTTTGCTTTCCTCATTTTGTTTATTTTTTTTTTGCTTTTTATGTAGGTCGATATTAAGCGAGCGGTTTGATTTTAAAATGCCCTTTGTTGAACCTCTGTATCAATGCTGAGAATAATTATGTCTGTTGCCACAAAGATTTTAAGAATCGGGTAAGTTCATTTATATCTATTTTTCATCGACAGGATCTCTAACTTCAAAGCTTAAATGTTTTAAGACTTAAAGTCCGATACTAACCAAAGAAAGCCAGGAAGGCTGTCTTGCCGCTCGTTGAAGGTATACCCGACTTTCCTTTCATAAGTACATTACTGATGGTAAGAGGATTGGGTCTGTGGGGACCTGCGGGGGAGTAAGATCCATCGGTATACCCCACTGGTAGACGACGGAGCAGACGAGATTCTACAACAGCAAGTTAAAAAAAGTATAAGATTAATGTTTCACTAAAATAGAAAAATGAATTTTAAAGCATTTCACGAATTCTGTGGTTGAATATTGCAAGCAATAATTAAAGAAAGTTTTGTTTAATAGAAATAAATGGGAGAAAAATCTGGAAAGATGTTAATGAAAACGTTCATTTTGCTATTTGAGAATAATATCTCGATGTATGTGTGTTATACAGGTAATAAACGTTGGAAAAAGGGGTCGTAAATGAATCTCTATCTGTGCTGTATCGTTTTGAACTTTTAAAGGTGCTCTAAAAGACTGTAGATTTCCTTACAGTCCTTTTGAAATAATTCACAGTTCTGAAGCATGGAAAAGACATTTAAGAGGGTTTCAAATACAGGATAAAATTATTTGGTTTTTTTTTCACAGAATGCTTTGACGTATACTGATAAATGATTACTTAACTGGGCTTTCGAACTTCTATTAATTTGTCACATTTTCATTTCTGCATCCCGTTAAGCTTCGACCATTTCAATTGATGACTTTAACAACCATCTTAAAAATGGATGTGAATAATTATTACCAACTAGATTTAATCTAAAATATCTTACCGTATCTCCCTAATATGGGATCAGCCCTGTTATTATACCATCCGTTGATCTCGTGGCGTTCCAAATTTTTGTGTATTCCACACAAAGTGGACCCACCTGCAACAAATAACATTCAGTCTTATTACAATGTGAAAATGACAATTTACAGAAACTGAATATTCAGAGGAATTTTGGAATTATCGATGTCATAAAGAAAAAATCCTATTTTTGTAGAGGGATCTTAACATCAAAAGACTAAAATAACAAAACAAAATTAATTATTAGTAGTACTGTTATCGATCACTTCTATACTACCATCATCGTCGTCATCATCACCATCATCTTCATTTTTTTAAGGTGTGGTCACACCAGCCGAGCGGAGCTGTGTAGCGGCACGTGAGCGGTAGGGATTTAGTCTGCAAGGACAGACCCTTGGTTTTCTGTCTGTGCATCGCAGACCCTGAATCACGCTCTGCGCATGCACACACCGAAAGCCGAGGGTCTGTCCTTACAGACTAAATTCCTATCGCTAAAGGGCCGCTACAGGTCCGCTCGGCCGGTGTAACCACACTTCCTTAATAAGATTTATATGATTTGTGTTATGTGATATTTTATTATGTCAGTTTATGATGCATTCTTTATGTAATTTCGATTATTGAAAATAAATATTTGATTATTGAAAATAAATACTTCTAAATAAAATTTTAAAAAAAAGACACCTTTAAAAGATTTAAATCTGATCCCTTTCTCCGTGTCTTTACCCTATACCCTCCTCACTCCTCCTCATCCCGAATACGTATAATCCTGAACACATACAACTAATGTTTGTGAGAAAATATATTGCTCTCACTGATTCTTCAAAATTTCGTATTTTTCCACCCACGTTTTGAGAATATTTATTCATCACGTTCAAAGGAAAATATTTCCAATCTGTCTATGAAATGTGACCCCATTGTTCCTTTTCAATTCCTGTTCAAATACTTGAGTAATTGTTATTACGTTACTTTTCGATTTTTGATGTAACTTTGCGTTAGAATACTGTAGTGAATAAAGATAGTTATGATTGCTAAATACTGATAATTTGAACTATGGTAATTAAAATAGGGAAAGTGATTGTATATTCAATTTTTTTCAGCAAATACTTCCTCTCTATCGTACCGGTAAGAAGACATTTCTTGAGGATCAATGAGAAGCGCGCATGAAATCTTTGCTAAACAAAGCCTTTTTTTTTAATGCACATACCACTTGTAAACATTTCTATAACAAAATCAAGCGCTATAGAAATGATCATATTCTGTTCTTATTTTGTTCTAAATTCAATCTATTTATCAAGCTTTCTAGTTCTTAGAAACAAAGTATTCGGCCTTCTATAGACACTTTTCTTCCCGGGGAAACCTTTGTTGGTCTGCAATGAACAAAGCTTATGAGAGCATTGCTGAATGATCTATAAATCAAGCATGATGAAAGCCTATTCGTTCTTTTCTTGAATCTTTGCAGATCATAAGAAGATTCAGGCATAAAATAAATTGGAAATCAGTATACCATATCGGTGGCTTACGGTTCATTCACACGTTTGCATTAATCGCAAACTTTTACCAATGTGATACATAAATTAATTTGATAGTCCATAACCCAAAATGTACGCGTGCAAAAAAAAGGTTTCAATTCAATCAATGTTTGAGGCATACGCTGGCTGTAGTATGGCTACATGCGCAAATATGTGATTGGGCCTTTATGTATGGATTTTAGGGCCCAGGGCAATTGAAGAGGGTATCTTTACCATTATATTGGCCAAAGTTATAAAATAACACACAGCAAATGGTGCGAAACGGACCGAGCGGACATATTTTCGCATTCAAACGCAAATGTTCCGTGTCTAACCGCATATAACTTGTCATTTGACCACTGAAAGTCAATGTCATGAATGTTTAATTATAATGATACGTAAGCATTT
This sequence comes from Temnopleurus reevesii, assembly GCA_036244855.1. Classification (NCBI taxonomy): domain Eukaryota; kingdom Metazoa; phylum Echinodermata; class Echinoidea; order Temnopleuroida; family Temnopleuridae; genus Temnopleurus; species Temnopleurus reevesii. Next base: position 49,596 of record BQKZ01002499.1, read on the forward strand.
TTTTACTTTCTGTAATTTAGGGACCCTAGATTAAGATTCGAAGAACTAATGTTGAATTTTTGCACATGCTATATTGTCACTTTATTTATTAAATTTTGGGAAAATTAGCCAGACTTTGAAAAAAATCTTTCTATTTGGAGATAAGTCTTGCAATTAATAGATGAAATTGTGTGATTGCTTCGTAAACCGTAGAGGATTAAATGATGTTTGTATGGTACATTAATACTTCCTACGAATTCACAGCATGTAATTCCTGTTCATGTGAACCATCCTAAAATATTACACCATTCCTGCTAATCAAAGGAGTCTAGCCCTAGAAATGTTTCCAAGCCATCTTTTAAAGAAATATATGATATCTACAGTAGCCATTTAGGCCGTTTCGTTTCAGTTGAAAAATGGAAAACAAGTTTGCAGTCACGTATAAGACGTAATTTTATTCCGTATACTTAGAATATTTGGTCAAAAATTACAACTGGTTTAAGTGGCAATCAAATTCATCATCTCCAAGTAAACTTATTCTATACGTTTTTAGGATTAAAAAGTCATATTCACAAATTGAAATCAGAAGCCAATACATTTGGATTTAAAATCGGATGTTAATCTTATTCGCCATTCAAACTTAAACGGCGAACACCCAGGTATACACCAGACGCGTTTCCAGCAATTACAGACAATAGATCAGGTTAAATTGACCGGAAAACAGTCTGAGTGCCCTGACATTATTATCATTATTCCCCGGGTATTCACTGGCTTAACACCGGGTAAACACCAGATAATTATTAAAAGGGTGTTATGTGATTGAAAATTGAAATACAGTTTTCGGATTGGTCCCTAACTACAATACCATATACAAATCCAAGGAATTTAAAGAGGACACGTCGTATTATTTTAAACTCATTCCACAAAAGTTTAATTTCTACTTTAAATATGGATCTAAAGATTTAAAGACGTTTTGGAATGAGTATGGTTCATGGAATGAGGGATATGAATATAGGAATGTGCATCGTTATATGGACAAATGAATTGAATGAGGTGGCCATTTCCTTCACCGGGTGACAACTAGCTATTATTCCTATCCGTTTATGTTATGTCAACATGTACATGCAATTTTTCATTTCCTCGATTTCCCTTTGAAAAATCGAACATTAACTCCTACCAAGAACTGCTACCAAGAACTCCTGTAAGGAATTATCCATCCTAATACTCAGATGTATGTACACTGCAATACTTCTCATCTGATAGATTTATATGAATGTTCTATCAAATATCTGAATAACTGGCACTTCACTTGTTGAATCTTGTCAAATATCGAATCATTCTATCATCGCTGATTAATAATTCAACTTTTGTACAATCTCAAGATTTGAACCGGACCGCTTTATAGCTTGTTTAGGGCGAGATTTAAAGAGTGCAAAAGAGCAAAAGTTTCTGACAGATTGATTAAAGATTAAAGAACAGAATAGGTTTGGTTAAAGGAGACTGAAATTAAATTAAAGCTCAGTTGATCAGTTGTCTCATGATGTGCAACTTTTATACAACCTAATGCCCCGGTCACATAGGAACCCGGAAGCAACACGATTCGCCCCGACTCTTTCTTAATTCACAGTTAACTGCCTCAAAACAACGAGTAGGGGTGAATCGTATTGCTTCCGGCGTCCTATGTGACCGAGGCTTTAGAATTTCGACTCTTCGTTTTTACGTTTCTACGTTCTACATATTTTGTACTTTTCGTCAGACAATTTATCAACTCTCTTCAATTATTCTTCACCAGAATGAACTTCTTTCAAACGACATGCTGGAATTACAATTACAAATTTCATTTATTTATCATGCGACATAACACTTACGTTGCTTAAAACTAAATATGATGACCCAGATAAGATGAACATTTTAATGCGTTTGGCATGATTAATCATGAGCCCTCTCTAAACTGATCAAGCAAATCCCAGCTCATAAGTAATCTTTCTTGTCCAGGTATTTTCACCTCCGACAATTTTCTATGATTTATTTTGCAAGGTCGGACAATATAAGTTCATGGAAAAGAGCTGAAATTCGTCGCAAATTTCCCATTTACGAAAACATGAAACACGATGAAACATTTCACGAACTTCAATACATATATTCTAGGAAACAGTCGATAAGACAAGAAATACATCGTACAATTTGGAAGGAAATTAGGCTAAGGGTAGCCATGTTCATTATTCATTACTATTTTTGTTTTTTTCTTCTTCTTCTCAGAGGTTCTGAGAGGCTGGTAAAACATTTTGCTGCTGCAATCCTCCTCGCCTCAACGCCTTGGAACTCACCTGCAATTTCTTCAGAAGCACAAATATTTGATTATTTTTTGTTAATTGTGTCTCTTGACTCAACAAAAATAATTTTTTTGAGCCCCTCTGGATGCGTAACGTCATTACAAAAAAAATTAACCCCAAATTAATCGGGATAATTCTTGAAATAATGCTCCAGTCACATTAATAGAAGCGAATTGTTACTGTATAATCGTGGAAGAATAGAAATGTTGGTTCATATTATCCAGAATGTTATGTGATAAAATGACGTCATGTTATTAACTCCATCGACTTTTTAGAAGTGTAATTAGATACCCAGAACCTAAGTATTGACGAATTTCGCCAGTTTTTCATTCACCAGTCACAGATTAATATAAGTTTTTGTTTTTCTCTGTTCATCTGATATTTCTGTTGAAAACAAAATCATGATTTTATGTATAGACTCTCAAGTGAAAGAGGGTAGATAGTGTTCACACATCATCTGGAACGTCAAATATCATTTTTTCATTGTGATTTAATTATGATTGGCCGTTAATGAGTTTTCAATTAAGAGAGGGCAGATAGTACCAATTGAATTAAAGAAAAACTGATGTAACTTAAATGTAGATTGATTTAAAAGATCTGAACAATGGAGTTTAAATTCTTGCTCTTCTCTGTTTGTGCAATATTGAAAGTCGGTAATTGAAAATTGTGACCTTCGTCTGCTAGCAAAATATTATTCTTATTTTCTTTCCGAAATGAATTGGTCCTTCCATTCAACAGTTCAAAGTTACATCATGTTTGCAGATGAGTGTCATCTGACCCTTTGTAGGCCTATCTTATCTTTTGAAGAAAATATGTACGATTTATGTCTAACTGTGAACTCAGTCAATCTTAATTGAAATGTCCCCTTAAGTGATTTATCCCAATCATATACAAACGTTTGTATGAAAAAGAAATGTCATATAAAATCAAACTTACCCGGTCCCACAAGAGCCATCAGCAATACGATCACGAGAAGCAATAAGCCCTCTGATTTCCTCTTCATCATCGTCATCGTCGTCGTAATCATTGACCTCCGCACAGTTGACAGACGCATGTCCTGAAGATCCGTGACGAACTGAGGAGTGGCAAGCAGACGATAATAGTTTAAGTTACCAAGCGTGACAGCTTGAGGAGGGCGATAGTATATCACTCTTCTTGCACCATCCCGCTGGGTAGTTTGAAAGCACAAACCCAAGACTTTCGGTGTGTGAGTGCGCAGAGCATGATACAGGGTATGCCCTGTGTGACTACATCACACACATACAGCATTGCTATATCCTCAGTCTAGGGGAGAGCACGAGACACACCATGAGACACACAGTTTATACCATGTATCACTCTCTGTGTTTGTGCACAACGAAACCCAAGGGTCTGTTCTTGCAGACTACCCGCTGTGTATGTCCACAGTGATCATAAGAGCGTTTTCATGGTTTTGTAACAAAGTAATGGGGCAGTCACACCTGTGGACCGAACCCACCCTGCTCTCAAACCGCATCAACAAAATTGTAATTCTACCGTCTTATTTCTTTTGAAATCTGGTGATAGAAGGTGATTTTCTCTAAATTTCAATTGTTCAAATACATTAATCAATCAAGTCATTTTAACGTATAATTCATTGTTCGACTTTAAGAAAGTTCAGTTTTGGATCAGCCTGTATGTGTGACTTCGCCATTAACTCCGCAGTTTTCAAGAGTCATGGTATCTTTAAATTTGCAAATGAAAATACACAGGTTGATTGACCTTGGGAAGTCAATAGTAAAATTAAGAATAGATCAGACTTGAGAGCTTTAAGAATTAGGTGGTAATATCAACAAACATAGCCTGATTTTTCTCATGGTGATGGCTTGAAAAAAAGTCGGTCACAGTAATTCAAGTTATGGATCTATGAATCATTTTCACTAAATGAGATAAACCTAGAATTAAAATCAGTATTTTTATCATAACGGGTGTTAATATGTATATAAGGGGGTGGCAGTTCAAGGGCGCCTGCAAACCCTTCCCCATTTCTTTAAGCAAAATGTATAATCACCAAACGTTTAGTAGGTAATTCAAATCCAAAATGTATACATGTGGGAGTGCTTAGGTTTTTGACCCCCTCCCCCCCCCCCACCCCCATCGCCCAAAAAGGAAAAGAAAATTAGCAAACCATGTGGTAACTGATGCAATATGGAAAATAGTTATAAAGAAAAAGGTTATCAGAACTGGGGCCTGTAACATAAAAGATGTAATAAAACTTACGATAAATATTAATCGTAAGTCTATGGCAAAACATGTATCATAAAGATACGATAACTTAAAAATTAATGGTATCTGTTTTATGTTACAGGCCCCTGATTTCACTCGCTGAATAACTTCTGTTGTGTGTAACGATCTATCAATGATTTAATGCCCCGGTCACATAGAACCCCGGAAGCAACACGATTCACCCCGACTCGTTGTTCTGAGGCAGTTAACTGTGAATTATCAAAAAGTCGGGGTGAATCATGTTGCATCCGGGGTCCTATGTGACCGGGGCTAATTCACACAAAAATCATGCTGCACAGATATGTACTTCATTATGATGTTGATATTAATGTCCTTACCTAGAATAAAACTTTCCGGTTGACATCGTAACTCATAAACCTAGCTGGAGATATATATATTTATGCAAAAATAAGTACGCTTATCATACGATTTTTTCTCGTTTTTGTATTCTAGACAGTGCTAGAATCTAGATCATAGCCTATTGTCGCATTTTCTTCCCCCTTTTCAGATTGTTTTCGTCGTGCGGATCGAATCTTATCTTCCGGGAATTATGCAGAGTGATTTTTTGTTTCTTTGTTTGGATGTTTCGGGTTGTAGAATGTATACCAAATTTCAATTGATGTTATTTTCAATTCGTTCATTTAATCTGCTTATCTTCACTTCTCGAACAAACATAACAATCATGTAAACAACAACATATCAGAAATACGGAAACTACAAGATTTGACATGATTAAACGTGTGCAGATAGTTTAGAATATCAGGAAAAAAATATTTTAGAATGGTGTTAGAAAAATTATATTCCTGCATGGAATGGTGCGAAACGATTTTACTATTGTCTACTCTATTCGATAAGATATATGTAAAGGCTATATAGAGATCATTCGAATTATAAATAACTACCTAATCCGACCTGCTTTTGACATTGTGCAAGAAAATGTTACGTAATTCATAAATACGAATTAACACTAGTTGTTAGTATTGTCATGAAATGTTAATCCTTAATAAACAAAGGAATCTTTATAGTTTACAGAACATAGAAATCTCCTATTTCTAGAGAATGGCAAGTATGTTCTAATAAAATTTACTGAGAGCAGTTTCACATAACCCTCTCTCTAAATACCAAATAGCTCATAAAATCACAATTTTGACATTTACAATCTCTGGGAAAGATAATTTTGTCTCAATTGTCCTATGAATGATGTTGCTGTCTGATAGAGTCCCGTTAGTGGGAATAAAAAGGATCACATTTACATTCTAATTTTTTGGAATGTCATTTGAATACAATATATTTTAAGAAAATTCCATTTGTATTAATTGTGCTTTGCATTTTCCGTAAATGGTTAAGTAATAACATTTCACATTGATCATTAATAGTTGTGCTCAATATTGCCTAAAAAACTGCCCTTTTTCAATAAAAACTCTTCGTTATAGTATTTAAAAATGAATAAGTACATTAGATGAAAAGTTTTATCTTCGACTTACCTTATATTCAGTCGAAATATTGGATCCGTCTTGGCATTATGGATGCTTCTATCAATTTGCTCTTATGAAACAATTTTGCAAAAACGTGCTCTATAGAATTTGGCAATGACCTTCATCATCAGCGCCAGGAGTGGCGGCGCGTACAGGGTTTTGTGTATTTTGGCATTTCATTCTTATACTTGACGTTATTCTTTATCATATTCACATGTCAGCATCGTCACTGTCACCATTATCATCATCATCATCATCACCATCATCATCATCATCATCATCACCATCATCACCATTATCATTTTTATTGGCATCTGTAAAGTAATCCTGCTTGAACCAAATTCGAATAGTGAAACTTTGGTGAATTTGATAAATGAAATGTTGAAATTTGCGCCTAATATTTACTTATGAGAATAGATACTAGCGTCTAGAAGAAATCTTCCCAGACAAATCCTCCCACAGCCAAATAGTGATAAAAATGATGACCTATATTTGTGTATTCCTCGTGTTGCATGGCATAGCAATGCAGAGCTTTGATTGAAGGGGACAAGTTCTTGATGCACCATCAACCATAACAAACGAAATCATTGTTACCCATAATCATTTTTCTAGGTTATTGATTTGTTAATTAAATAATTACTTCTTTGTTCATTCATTTATCTACCTTTGTATCCATCAATATATTTATTTGTTCATTGCATTAAAGCGAATCTCGACAATTTTGTGGCATGATTTTTGGCGTTGGTAAAAGTAAATTGGGTACTGGCTGATGTAAAAATATACACCCGTATATTTTAGTACAATTATGGGAGCTAAATCCTAACTCTGTCAAACCCCTTTCAACCCCTCTGTTCAACTCCTCAAAATGACCTGCATCCTATAACGAGGCGCCACCAAAACTATCTTCCTATTGTCAACTATTGTATATCACTATCTTCATCTTTTTTCACACGTATCTCAGGATCCTGACCTTGTATGCTTGCCTTTCATCCATGGTCTCAAGCTCAGTCCTAAAAGCTACGTCACACATTGCCGCTTATGAGCAGCGTCTCTCCTTGCTCGCAAAAAAAAAAAATACGGGGGAAATACGCTTAGCTGACGCTGATGCCAACGGGTCCCTTCGTCGAGCACCAGCCGAACGCTTCATCGTCGTTCACGCACCTTTCCTCCTTTTTTTTAGTTAGCGAGATGTTTTTTTCATGAACGTTCGGCAGACGATGGCTGTCTAGGTTCAATAACAAATTTGAGTTGACGGCCAACATATACCACCATGTCGAGCTTAACAGATTTAATTATACCTGATACGTTGTTTGTGTTATCTCTTAAACATGAAAAAGAATGAATGAATAAATTAGCCTAAGATATATTGATTTGAACACTGTCTCGATTCTCAGAAATTCACTGAATTCGTTCAGCTTGTGTTTTGCATCGTCGCTTTACGTCGTCATATTATTATAAATAGCCAAGCATATCCCTTGTCTGATTCTGCTTACTCACACAGACAGTAGAATAAATTGAAATTGCTCTGGGCATTGGCTAATAAAGCCAATGTGTGACAGTACCTTGTTAGCAAAAATATAAAAGGTTCAGGGGGCTGTTTCACAATTGGACCATGAATGACTTACGACTGGTGATCATTATTCATGTGTTGAATGAGTGGGAACATGACCTGTGAAGCATCAAAGATCACATTCCATTCGTTTACAAGCTATTTTCAAAATGGATGTTCTTGGGCTTTTCAGCACAAGTTCTTCTCGAGAAGACTCTATAATTTGTATATGATGAAACGTCCATTTAATCGAATTTGTGATAATTTTCATATCTTATTTCATAATTGTGATAGAATTAAAACAGAACACATTAATGCATAGATTCATCATTATAGATCAAATAGGGGGTGGTTCTACACCGCTAATGCTAAAACGAGTCATTTCGACTCGAAACAGTGAGGCATCAAATGAAAATCGAATCTCTCTGGGTCAATTGAATGCGAGCCATTTTGAATCCGCCACCTCTGAGTTTAATTTGAATTAGATTTGAAATACGAAAGTAAGCTGGGTTTATTTTGTGAAAAGCCACCTGATGGGGACTATTTCACTTTAGCTTCAGTCTTTTTTGACATCGGCAGTATTGTTATGAAGTGAGTCTCAAGAACCACAAATATTATTTTTGACGACAAAATGGAATGTTATTTTAGACACTTTATTGATATAACTGAAGGAAACAGCACACAGGTTTCAATATCAAAATGTTACATTTGCTTCGTCTGACTTTTCATAAAAGTTAATTAAAAAGGTTACAGTGTCTACGGAACGAATGTAACGTCAAATCTGAATCTAAATATTGAAAAAATGTGAATAGCATTCAGTCATCATGACGCGTTGTTTTGTTTATATAAGATACATCAAAATCATAGCAATCCCTCCTGGCTTATGAGTTCCACAAATCGATTTGAAGGACAGTGACTTTTCGCAATGCAATACTTCTGTCGGTGGAGAATGCTTCTGATTACAATTTCTGAAGCATCTTATGTGACAACACTTTTAACCAAGTACACATATTCGACAGTATCATTGGTGGATTTAAACACCTTGGACCCTATTATTGAGTACCTAATGTATTTTGAATGGTACGTTCCATTGGTGTCACACATACCCTCTACATTCAACATTTGGGCCATTCGGACATTTCGATTGCCCTGGATGACAAATCGAAAAAAAACACATCAACAAATCTTTTATTCTATGAGTAAGATTACAAAAGGTTCAATAAAATGTATCATCAATGGTCTTTAATCCATTTGGATTGACTTTTTAATCTGAGCAATGATTAACTTTTATCTTTAATCATTACTTTAGATAAAAGCTGGATCAAGTAACAAATTTGATAACAAATCCAATATGATTATAATTTTTAATTTAATTATCAGATTAAACAATTTTTAACCTTTTTTTTTAGATTTGTGTTCCAGAACAATCGGAATAGATTACTTTGAAATCGCTCGATTTTAGAGAGAGTATATTTGTACAAAAGAAAACAACATTTTAAGCACTGTGTGCTACGTATCGGACCATCCAAATGAGTCCCATTTTATACTTGACATTTTTCTCCGAAGAGGGTGATATCTAAAAAAAAATGTAAGAAAATGTTCACTCGAGTATAAGTAATTATTTCAAGTGAACCTCAAATAAAATCGACATATCTTTTTTAAATATTTTCACCCTTTCTGTAGTGATTTGCATGATCTCTCGTAATATTTGAGTGATCTTCGTTCTCTGGAAACCTCGACAATGAACTCAAATTAATGTATTTGAATAGACGGCTTTCGTAATGAATTTACTTTATCTGAACTTAGCTCAGAAATATCAAATTGTGTCAGTTGGATGACAGCAAACAAGCTCAGTTTACATATTGGAAAGACCGAAAGCATTTTATTTAGTTCACGGGTAAAATCGAAGTTTGCCAAGGATTTTATAGTCAAATGTAACAATCAACTAATTACGAGACACGATTCTCTGAAATACTTAGGACTTACTTTATCTAGTGACTTGTCATGCTCAAATTTAGTTGATAGTCTTGTTAAAAAGGTTAATTCGCGTCTCAAATTTTTATATCGCTACCAAAACTGCATAAACTTTTCATCGAGGCGTATTTTGAGTTTCTCCCTGATAAAGTGTTTATTTGATTATGGTAATGCAGCTTGGTATAGCAGCGTAGGAAAGGGCGAAGTGAACAAATTAAAAATTGTCCCAAACAAAATTGTGATATTTATAAGTCGACTACCACATAGAACACATATTGGTAAAAATGAACCGCAAACAGCGGGTCTTCTCCGAATCGATCTTCAGATCTAATCAACTCATACTACGCCATGTTCACACGATTTTTTATTCAAATGTTAACCATTATTTATTAATGAATTTTATTCGCACTTAAAGTATTCATGAGCATGATACTAGAAATAGACGGTATAATTTTATAGTCCCTAAACGAAAAATCAAACTGGAAACTTTCCTATATTTATCTCCATTCTATACGTTTATGAAGATTACTATCCCCTTCTTTGTCGTTTTCAGATGTTGTTTATGATTATGTTTCATTAATTTTTTTCTGTTATCTGTATCTTGGTGTTATCTGCTATTCAACATGTGTTTGTTTAATAAGATTCGTAAATGATGATGTTTCCATGTGTTCACATTATATTCATAAGCGTAGGATAGTTCCGTAGTGATAAGTACATGTATCTTAGTTTTATTTGTTTGTTTGCTATGCAGTCTTTTACTTTAACGTCGTGGATGCCATTGGAAATAAGCCTTATCGGCTTTTATGGGTTATCCAGAAATGTATGTTGCTATTGACGAATAAATCAAATTAAATCAAATCAATTCAAATTTACTCACGCTTGAGACGAACTATTTATTCAGCTGTCAGAAAATAATGAGGGTACAATAATCAGATTGTCAATTGCATACATCAACGTTGCTGGGTTGGACAGACATTGTAGCTTGNGGCGGACAAATAATATTTAGTGCTTTTTATTATGGTAACGAGAGAGAATTCGACATTCAGTCATCTGTATTCATGCTATATGTATATCAAGCCCTTGATTGAAGCCTGGTTGATTTTGCTCAAGCTCTGGTCTTTAATTCGCGTCTCAAATTTTTATATCGCTACCAAAACTGCATAAACTTTTCATCGAGGCGTATTTTGAGTTTCTCCCTGATAAAATGTTTATTTAATTATGGTAATGCAGCTTTGTATAGCAGCCTAGGAAAGGGCGAAGTGAACAAATTAAAAATTGTCTCAAACACAATTGTGAGATTTATAAGTCGACTACCACATAGAACACATATTGGTAAAAATGAACTGCAAACAGCGGATCTTCTCCGAATCGATCTTCAGATCTAATCAACTCATACTACGCCATGGTCACAAGATTTTTTATTCAAATGTTAACCATTATTTATTAATGAATTTTATTCGCACTTCAAGTATTCATGAGCATTAGACTAGAAATAGACGGTATAATAATAATAGTCCCTAAACGAAAAATCAAACTGGAAACTTTCCTATATTTATCTCCATTCTATACGTTTATGAAGATTACTATCCCCTTCTTTGTCTCTTTCAGATGTTGTTTATGATTATGTTTCATAAATTTTTTTTCTGTGTTATCTGTATCTTGGTGTTATCTGCTATTCAACATGTGTTTGTTTAATAAGATTCGTAAATGATGATGTTTCCATGTGTTCACATTATATTCATAAGCGTAGGATAGTTCCGTAGTGATAAGTACAAGTATCTTAGTTTTATTTGTTTGTTTGCTATGCAGTCTTTTACTTTAACGTCGTGGATGCCATTGGAAATAAGCCTTATCGGCTTTTATGGGTTATCCAGAAATGTATGTTGCTATTGACGAATAAATCAAATTAAATCAAATCAATTCAAATTTACTCACGTTTGACCAGAGACGAACTATTTATTCAGCTGTCAGAAAATAATGAGGGTACAATAATCAGATTGTCAATTGCATACATCAACGTTGCTGGATTGGACAGACATTATAGCTTGACCAACCTAGCAACAACCGCTGTGTGCTATCTACATTCCTTCCATTTAAATATTATTACTTTACATCAGAAGGACAAATAGTTTATAATTGGTGATTTGACAAAGAAGCGTGCATAGACTTTTAATATATTAAGTCTATTAAGTGAACCATATTACAACTGCGTAGTTAGAAAATTGATTTGATCCGATCTTAACTTATACTAAAGTGATAATACTATGTGCGATTATCACATAATAATAAAACAATATTTACATTACAACGAACTATGTACAGTAATATGAAGATATGACAACACGATAAGAGGAAGGAAAAATGCAAGATGGATAGATAAGATAAATAGATAGAGAAGGAGAGAGAGAGAGAGAGAGAGAGACTGAACAACATTCTGAACTCAATTTGTCGCTAGAGGGCTCTTCACAGTTCAAAATCTTGTTCAATTAGAGTCTCTTCTGAAGCTAACGAGGGATGATGCCAAATGTGCTCTATCAATTAGAAATACTTCCTTTTTTTCATTTGCTACAATTTCTGTGTTTTTAATGTTTAGCAATCTGGAATTTATCAACGGATGTATACCGATGTTCAAATTTATAACTATTTTATAACATATGATCATTCGTCATGAACCTGAAAGACCACATTTTCGTCATTAGAACAGTGGTTTAAAATAATACAAATTAATTATCGGCCTTTAGGCAACACCCACAACTCAACAAAAATCGATCAACAACTTACAGCTAACACAGAAAATGTTACTATGTCAGAGCTGTAGGCCTATATCAAAAGACGCATATCTGATCCCGAATTTTACAATGACTAACAGATGCGATTTCCATTTTATATTTGACAGTCCATTGTATGTACAATGAGACACATTTATGTGACGTGATCGCGGTAAAGCAAATGTGAAGTCTGACCACCCTCTGCCCATAGTCAGATCGAGTTGCAGTAAATGTGAAGTCTGACCACAATCTGTTCATAGTCAGATCGAGGTGCAGTAAATGTGCAGTCTGACCACAATCTGTTCATAGTCAGATCGAGGTGTAGTAAATGTGAAGTCTGATCACACTCTGTCCATAGTCAGATCGAGGTGTAGTAAATGTGAAGTCTGACCACCCTCTGCCCATAGTCAGATCGAGGTGCAGTAAATGTGAAGTCTGACCACAATCTGTTCATAGTCAGATCGAGGTGCAGTAAATGTGCAGTCTGACCACAATCTGTTCATAGTCAGATCGAGGTGTAGTAAATGTGAAGTCTGATCACACTCTGTCCATAGTCAGATCGAGGTGTAGTAAATGTGAAGTCTGACCACCCTCTGCCCATAGTCAGATCGAGGTGCAGTAAATGTGAAGTCTGACCACCCTCTGCCCATAGTCCGATCGAGGTGCCGTAAATGTAAAGTCTGGTCACATCCTGTCCATAGTCAGATCGAGATGTAGTAAATGTGAAGTCTGACCACACCTTGTCCATAGTCACATCGAGGTGTAGTAAATGTGCAGTCTGACCACACCCTGTGCATAGTCACATCGAGGTGTAGTAAATGTGAAGTCTGATCACACCCTGTCCATAGTCAGATCGAGGTGTAGTAAATGTGAAAGTCTGACCACACTCTGTCCATAGTCAGATCGAGGTGCCGTAAATGTAAAGTCTGGTCACACCCTGTCCATAGTCAGATCGAGATGTAGTAAATGTGAAGTCTGACCACACTAAGCCCATAGTCAGATCGAGGTATACTAAATGTGAAGTCTGACCACACTCTGCCCATAGTCAGATCGACGTGCGTCAGTCACGTTCAAAATACAATGTAATTTCATAAAAATGTATGACTATGATTTGCAAATGGATACAAATTAGAACGAGTTTGTTTAATAGACTATGGCTAACACAGATGTTGAAAGAAGAATTAATAGTCTATTGGCATACTTGGCGTGCAACATGCATGATAAAAACTTGATTCCAGTTAAATTCTTACTTTATAATGACGGTACATGCTTACCAACAACATTCCATTTTTCATATTTCGCCCCTTGTGGACTATCACGCTGTGAAGAAAGACCTTAATTTAGAATTACTTCTTTTCTCTTTTATTTCCATTACTGCAAATATTCCATCGTGTATTTTTACTTTAAAATATATGAAGCATAAGTAAAACATATCTTTTTGGTTGACTTTGTGATTTTGAGTTTGCAATACTTGAATTTAATAAGTTTAATGACTTCCTAAGTGGGAGATTGTTTTTTCAGTGTATTGTTATTAAACATATTCTTAAGAACTACCGAGGGAACATTCATAGTTCTAAAATGAAAATATCCCTTGAACTATGAAAGTGAAATGAATGTACACCACTTATGTGAGATCGAAACCAGTCTAGAGGAAGTGAAGACCAATTTGATGGTTATACGTGCTAAACTGCTCGGAAACCAGGATTCACTTTAGCCTTTGTGGAGTGTCCATGTACATAAAACAATTTCCTCTCTTCACTACAATATACATGTTTGAGAGGACCCTATTTATCATCATGTTCTTCCTCCTCCTCTTTTTCTTCTTTGTATTCTTTAGTCATTAAGCTCCATCCTCCTCCTCCTCCTCCTCATATTCGTCTTCTTCATCCTCTTCATCCTCTTCAACCTCCTCAGAGTCCCCCTCCTCCTATAATTCTTCTTTCTCTTTTTCTCCTGCCTCTTCCCCCTCCCCCTGCTGCTTCTTATATATCTATTCTTCGTCTTAATTATCATCATGCTCTTCCTCCTCCTCCTCCTACTCTTTTTCTTCTTCGTCTTCTTCATCATCATCTTCTAAGCTCCCTCGTCCTCCTCATCTTCCTGTTCATCCTCGTCTTTTTCCTCCTCCTCCTCATTCTCCTTCTTTCTCTTTTTCTTCTTCCTCTTCCCCCTTCTCTTCTCCGTGTTTCTCCTTCTCCCCTCCTATTTTTCTTCTCATTTCGTCCTCCTCTTCTAATTCTCTTCTTCTTCTCATTTTCACCTTATATTCCTCTTGAAATTCTTCCTCTTCCTCTTCTTTCTCTTCTTCTTCTTCCTCTTTTTATTCGATTCAGTAATTAGCCTCAGCCATTCAACTTCATAATATCTTAATTCTCTCATATTCAATCATTTTCCGATTTATTTTTCGTTTCTGCGGGATCCCTTTTCTTTTCCGTTGGTCTGCCGCCTTTTTTCCTAAACTTATTCTTAATAGTTAAGGGGGGGGGACATATATATTTAAATTGCCCCTCGATGGCCAAAAAAAGATGCATGACCCCAAAATAATAGCGAAGTCATTTGCATTTATTTCTGTATATATCTATCAATGAATCATGATGTAATTATTGTATGCAAAGTCATTACAATGACTACCATCGATCAGATCTATTTCCCTGTTTGTTAACTAGTGGCTAAAACAAGTTTTAGATAAGAGTATGAACATGCATTTCAAACCGGATATGATGCTGTGATTTCATTCTTTTCGGGACCTCGATGTACGTTGGTTGTGCAAGAATTTGCCCAAAAGTAGTTCCGACGATCACCCAACTTGGGCGTAACCCCGCTTTTCCTTTACTTCCTAATTTGCATAATGTATGCGTGTCAATCAAACGATGACGCACTTTGATCTAGAACATTGCTCTTCCAGCACGGTTAACACCATACGTTGTTACACAGTGGTACAGATTCTTTACAAACTTTATTTTGGGCGTAACGCTTGACTAAGATTCCCTCTTTCTTTCTCTCTTGTTATCTGCTTTATTTTCGCTACTATTCACAATAGTCCCCTGCACGCTTGATGGCTTCCTTGTAAAGCATTCCGGATTCACAATAGGCAACTATTCCACATTCCATGGTCATACCATTGCCTGTCTTCTCCCGCAGTCGTATAGTATTTACTCATTGGACAATATCATGCAAATAATATTCAAATGTATGCTAATGAGCTACTATGTCCCTCCTCCTCTAACTGAATACACTTTTTTTCGGGAACCACACGACTGTTATTATCGAATCTCACCTATGCGCTCTGCCTATGCGAGAGAATCTTTTCAACGCCATTACAAGTTCTCGCTCGCAACTCTTTGGGCCCTGTGAGAGTCCATTTTGTTCTCTCTTCGTTCAATGAAATATACCCTTCTTTTCCAGATAGATATTGGATATAATTCTTAAAGAGGAGAGGGAAGAAGGAATAGAAGAAAATGGGGAACGCTTACACAGCTCTGAGGGAGCAAGGGTTACCCACCTATTACCCTCCTAATAAAACTCCTGTCACCGCAGACGTACTCGAAATCGGATTCGTTTTCGCATTCGTGATCACCTTCTTCTGTTTCATCATCATCCTACCCGGTATCAGAGGAGTACAGGTGAGTAGTTGATAAAAAGTATAATTTCTGAACAATCTACTGACATGGTTTTATGTTCCATTGAAAGATATCAAAATTTACAAAACTGGTATACATGTGAATGTGTGTGTGTGTGTGTTTCCTTGTTTGTGTGTATGTGTGTGCGTGCGTTTGTGTATGTGTGTGTTAGTGAGTGAGTGGGTGTGTGTATGCGTGCATGTATATATCTATGTTTGTGTGTTATTTGTACTGAATGGCCGACCTACGTACGAAATAATATATATCATTTTCATAGATCTATATAAACATGATAATCTACAAAATGAACTCCAAAAAACATTACTTTTGTGTGAAAAAAATAAAGATGGGGGATAACTTCTGGATAGTTTCACCGCTTGGGGCTCTAAATAGCGGTTGTTTGATGAGAATCAAGGAAGTAACCGATTGAAATGCTTGTTTGCCATATACAATGTTTTATGTACTTAATGCGTGTCAGTGGAATGACATTGACAAAAGTGTGTTTGATATTGAAAGCACAATACATCACGTTAAACTATACGAACTACTTGAAACGTAATACTGAAATAGGAGGTAGTGGAAGTGAAAAGAGCAAAAGGGATCAAGAAAGTAGACGTTCGAGTATAAAGAAAGAGGGAGTTGAATAAATATACAGAAGTAGCTGTAGAAAAAGGGGTGGAGAGAAAAGAAAAAAAAAGAATGGCAAAGAATCACTGGAATAACACTAATGCTGAATTATATATTTGTTTAGAAAATAAACTAAGGAAATGTGAATCGAGGCACGCTTTGTATAAATATCTTTATTTTGCTCATTAAATATTTCTAGCTAAAGGTTCAACACTTGTTGCTAAATGACCTCGATTTTTGGCTATGAGTAGGAGTCTCCCGTGTGGCGCCATTTAAACAAGAGAATGTGTGAATCATAACATGCGAACAACCATTAAAAAAAAGCCATTTTGCGGATACGACACGTTCGAAAAACTACAGCGTTTTGGGCCAGAAAAAGTCTTGCTTCGAATAAAAGGACGAAAATCATACTAACAGATCAAACAAGTTTGATGTAAATCCGACAATAAAATTAATAAGAAAGTTATAAATACTTCAATTATATAAATGACCAGTGATTTCCATGCAAAGTGGCAAATTTTGGTACGTGTTATGGCGTATGTCCTGCACTTCTGGACTGGTATCTTATTATTGTAAGGTCGTTATTTTTCTTGTTTGTCTGATTTTCCCTTTAAGTTCGTTGACTGTCAAGCTTTGAAATGATTTCCACACATTATTTTATTCCATTTCAGTTGCCATGCAGTCTGGCATTTTTCTATTCTTCTCTTCCTTTTCAGATATCACTTTCACCACCTGTCTATTTCCTCTCCTTTCAATCTCCCATCCTTCTCCATTCCTTCTCTATTCAGGTGTGCTCACTCATTACATCACTCACCTGACTCTTTAGTTCAGATCATTTAGTTCAACCATTCTTACATTCTTTCATGGTCATTCTCCTCCTTTTTGTTATCTCTCATCTCGTATTGGTTCCTTTCTTGAATTGGCTTTCTCCATTTTAGTTAGGTGTATCCACTTTCTCTTTTGTTTAGTGATTCATTTAAATATATAAATATGTCATTATGGTAATTAAATGTAAACCAGTAGACAAAGCAGCAATTTTGATTTCAAAATAAAATCAGAGCAGTTCCGAACATCATCGAGTTCCGTTCTACTTGTTTTCCTTCCCCTGAGTTCATCTTCAGTTAGTTATTTCCACGTTATGATATTTAGAGGGCTGAGAAGGACTTTTATTCTATATCCCAACATCGTTTATTTCCCTACCCTATACATTATATTTATTGTTTTTAAGAATCCGTTTTAACCCATAAATGCGTATGTTTTTTAAAATTTTGTTTAGATATTCAAAGGATAAATCAATAAATGTACCAGCACCCGTGTATTTATAGACAAAAAAGAGACAATTTTCTCTGCGTTGAAAGGTTAAATAGGAGGGTTTTTTAAAGCAATACTTTACTTGCAGAGAAGTGCGTGCCATATGCCATCACTGATCAAACGTTGCAAATTTGCATGAAAATTACTGTAGTGGCAGCTTTTTTTTTTCTTCAAAACAAGCAGTGGAATATATTTGATGAAGCTTCTGTAGTGTTGGATCCAGCAGCATTGTTCATTTGCTTTAAGACTTTAGTTTTTAGAGTATTATAATAATGGTTATGATACAGAATATTTCTATAGCGCTAACAAAAAGTACCATCAAGCCTTAAGATACATACTCTATGTATAATCCATCCTTTATAGTAAAACTAAATGCCAATTTATTTTCTGTAATGTGCCATATATATTTTTACAAGAAACCTTCATAACAGTAATATTGCAGAAGAGAAGGGAAAGTTTTCATGCATAAATTGCTATTTTGTACATTGTCAGATTATTGCAGACTTGGTCTGCCCCGGAAAATATCTCATTGATTAAAAACAGGATAAAAAAAGATGACCAGATAAAAAAAAATTGAGCAATAAGTAAGAAATTTATGAATATTTCATTGGTATAATAGAACAGTCCATGCAATTATGCGGTTTTACTTATATATCAAATTTATGTGCTTTTCCTGCCTCTGAACGTAGCTACGTACATTGTATTCCTTAAACCATTGATAAGAATAAGAATACAATACTTGTAATCCAAGTTGCATACATTATCTGTTGCTATGTCGGGCAAGCCTTAGCCAAGCTTTAGGGTTGTCAAAAACAACCTTTGTGTTAAAGGTATGCATGAAATTTGCCAACGGTTGGTCATGCACTCATCTGCAGTCAGTATATAGCTCCTCCCTTTTTCAGTCCTTTTACACAAAACCCATCTTTTTCATCGATGAGTATATGAATGCGAGTTATTCATTCAACTTTTCTTTTGTTTTTTAATATTTTGCAATAATATGCATGGGTTAGAATGGATTCTTAGGAACAATAAGTTTTAATTAGTTAACTGTCGAGAAGTGCACGTCATAAGTACAAGTCATAGCACGTGATTTTCTGCATTTAATCAATACAATATTTTGGAAGGGCAGGCCAATAAAAGTGTGAACCAATAAGTCCAGAATAACCACAGCAGAGTGTTGATTTAGAAAAAAATCTTAAAAGTTATTCTAAAAAAAAAAGACTGATCTAACGAAAATGAATTAGACAAACCCTTGACTTCTGAACAATCATTGTACGATATATATTTAGATATATATATATATATCAAAATTATTGGCGTAATAATGCACACCGTCTTTTATCATATTTTGTTTTTTAATTGTGCCTATATATATATATATATATATATGTCAATGACAGTATGGTCGCTCAAACTTGAAATGGTTTGCCTTGTATCTGTTTGCAAGTATGAGTCTAAACACGCCCGAATCGATATAAGATGAAACAAATTCAACGAAACTAAATTCAACAAACTCAAATAGAATCATTGTATCTTTCCTCAAGTTGCTATTTTACCAACATGCATTGACAATATTTAAAGCCCAAGTAAAGTTTTGGTAAAAGCCAATATCTTTATCGCCAAATTTTGTCTTCAAATCTACTTAAAATGAAACATGATATCATGAACATGTTGTACAAAAGATTGTACGAAAAATTAACAAGTTTTGGAAAAGTTATAACCTAAAGTGTGGAAAATATTNTTCTCCATTCCTTCTCTATTCAGGTGTGCTCACTCATTACATCACTCACCTGACTCTTTAGTTCAGATCATTTAGTTCAACCATTCTTACATTCTTTCATGGTCATTCTCCTCCTTTTTGTTATCTCTCATCTCGTATTGGTTCCTTTCTTGAATTGGCTTTCTCCATTTTAGTTAGGTGTATCCACTTTCTCTTTTGTTTAGTGATTCATTTAAATATATAAATATGTCATTATGGTAATTAAATGTAAACCAGTAGACAAAGCAGCAATTTTGATTTCAAAATAAAATCAGAGCAGTTCCGAACATCATCGAGTTCCGTTCTACTTGTTTTCCTTCCCCTGAGTTCATCTTCAGTTAGTTATTTCCACGTTATGATATTTAGAGGGCTGAGAAGGACTTTTATTCTATATCCCAACATCGTTTATTTCCCTACCCTATACATTATATTTATTGTTTTTAAGAATCCGTTTTAACCCATAAATGCGTATGTTTTTTAAAATTTTGTTTAGATATTCAAAGGATAAATCAATAAAAGTACCAGCACCCGTGTATCTATAGACAAAAAAAGGAGACAATTTTCTTTGCGTTGAAAGGTTAAATAGGAGGGTTTTTTTAAGCAATACTATACTTGCAGAGAAGTGCGTGCCATATGCCATCACTGATCAAACGTTGCAAATTTGCATGAAAATTACTGTAGTGGCAGCTTTTTTTTTTCTTCAAAACAAGCAGTGGAATATATTTGAAGCTTTTGTACATGTACTTGTAGTGTGGGATCCAGCAGCATTGTTGATTTGCTTTAAGACTTTAGGTTTTAGAATATTATAATGGTTATGATACAGAATATTTCTATAGCGCTAACAAAAAGTACCATCAAGCCTTAAGATACATACTCTATGTATAATCCATCCTTTATAGTAAAACTAAATGCCAATTTATTTTCTGTAATGTGCCATATATATTTTTACAAGAAACCTTCATAACAGTAATATTGCAGAAGAGAAGGGAAAGTTTTCATGCATAAATTGCTATTTTGTACATTGTCAGATTATTGCAGACTTGGTCTGCCCCGGAAAATATCTCATTGATTAAAAACAGGATAAAATAAATGACCAGATAACAAAAAATTGAGAAATAAGTAAGAAATTTATGAATATTTCATTATTATAATAGAACAGTCCATGCAAATTGGCGGGTTTATTTATATATCAAATTTTCGTACTTTTCTTGCCATTGAACGAAGTTACGTGGTATTCCTTAAACCATTGATAAGAATAAGATTACTTGGAATCCAGTTTGCATACATTACTTGTTGCTATGTTGGGCAAGCCTCGAGCAAGCTTTAGGGTTATTAAAAACAACCTTGGTGTTAAAGGTATATGCATACAATTTGCCAACGGTTGGTCTGCAGTCAGTTATAGCTCCTACCTTTTCAGTCCTTTTACACAAAACCCACCCTTTTCATCGATGAATATATGAATACGAGTTATTGATTCAATCTTTTTTTATATTTTCCAAAAATATGCCTGGCTTAAAACGGATTCTTAGGAACAATAAGAATCAAATAGAATCATGTATTTCCTCAAATTGCTATTTTACCAATATGCAATGACAATATTTAAGATCATGATTTTTGTGAAAACGTCTACTTTAATTAAAACTGTTTATTATATAATTATATCAAATGTTCAAAGATCAACCAGCCGTTCCGGAATAGTGATACGTATTTTATGTAATTCAGTGGTAATTTCCTAAGTGAATATCTATTGGGATTCGTTATTGTTAATACCAAATGTTCTCTTTGGGTTTTTACAGTTACTTTATACCGCTGCATTTTCCTGAAACGTTGGCATCTCTGTGTTCATTATATAGAAAGATTGTCATTGATATATCGATAAGCAGATAAATGGATAATTTAGGGAATCGATATATATGTGTATATATAAATTACTACGTGAATGAAATATAAAAGAAAAATATTTTGTTTTGTTTTCAGAGATGCTACAGTTTCGTCCGAATCACCCTGAGTCTCTTCATAGGAGCAGGAATCATGCGTAAGTATATACCCAAGATCCATCTTAGCAGTCCAGTAAAAAAAAACCTGGTGTCATTGTTTTAATCATTTTCACAATTATCCTACTAAATAGAAACTCGAGAATTTGATGGGATACTGTTAAATAAGACGTTTTTTTTTTATTTCACTTTCTTTGACAATTTTTCCTTTTACTATTTCAACATAATTATGTTGATTTGGGGCAAATATAATCACAATGCCGATAATTAAACTAAAATTTTAGAATAGTGACAAAACAAAAATTATGCTCATTTCTCCAACAGCGTCGAATATAAATCGTATAGAGCTGTGGCTGACAGGGGTCTCCCTATAATGAAGTTTATTTGGAATAGACACAAATTGACTTGGGTTGGTTTGTGCGCTCCGGATTCGAGCCCGGTCGCGTCTTTCTGATGGTGACGTTAAAGGTCGACCTCTCCTAAATAATTAGATTTGATACACGTTCGAAAATCCTATCTCTCTCTACATCTGTCATGAGGGTGGCAGCCCTAGATACACCAATTATTTTGTTAGGATTTGAATATGAGTGGACGAAATATTTTTTACAGGGGACTGATGCCCAAATATTATTGAAGAAAACTAAGAATGAGAACAAAATGGAAACTTTCATTATTTCGTCGCCGGGAAACATTATATTTCATCACAATTTTTATCTCAAACTTGACCTCAAATAATTTGAGGACAGACAAGGGGCCAAGGTGTGCTCCCCCTATTTCCCGACATTGTGAATGGACTCCTTTTCATTTTCCCATTTTTTTTTTCAAATTGATTTATTCATTTTTTTTCTTTTGCTTATACAGTGTCTCTGTGGGGACAGGAATGGGAGAAGGCTGAAATCCATGATGTTCCAACCTACTACAAAGCTTTCTCATATGAGGAGATCCATGCTAACATTGAAGTCAAGATCGGATTGAACAGTGTCAACATCACACTCAAAGGTAAGATGATTACATTCTACGGATGATTGCATTTGATTATAGTGATTACTTTGAAAAAGAAGTATTCATACACATACCAGCCAGTTATGTTTTGAAAAGATGCATTCATGTAATTTTCACCATTAGAATGATAAAATGAAAACATATCAAATTCAAATAGATTCAAATTAAAAGAACAGTATTGTGTTTAGTCACAGTTTATTATTCATTCAGTGGTTGTCTTGAATGATTGGCTTGCCTCACAGATAAGATGATTGCAATTTATAATATCATAAATAGATTAGTGCATTGAAATACGATTTACCTTAAAAGGTGGGTTGTGACATTCAATCATCGGTTAATTTTCATTGAATGTTTGAACTCGTAAATTGTTAATAAACTTTGATAAAATCATGCTATTTTCATCATACATCTACCACTGAATAGTCATAGTGAGTGCGTATGTAAAACCATGAATGTATTTTATTTTCATTAAAGCGCATAGAGACGCAATGGCAGTGATATGCGCTATATAGGAGTTGTGTTATTATCATTATTATTATCATTAAATTTAGAATAAATGCCTCTTACTTCTGTTCATGATTGTAGCCGAAGATGGCTCTCTGGAGGAGCATCCAGATGAGATCATTAACTACAATGAGCGCTTCCATTTCTACGGTGGCCAGGGACGTGGAGGTTTCGGACGATACTGTAAGTGAATTCTTCTCGAAAATTATAATTTTTTTCAGCAATTATATTCATCATAAACGATGTTAAAGGTGCTATATATTTCATTGAAGTATTATTTAATCATTTACTTATTCAGGTCTTCGTTATACTGGGTAGCTCTTTCTATAATACAATTTTTTCTACCAAGTGGCCCTGCATACAATTAAAAAATTGCAAAAATACTTACAAAGATACAAAATAAAATAAATATATTGTACATAATGAATATATAATTTAGCCAGTTAAAAACATTAAAAGAAGAGAGAAAAAGTGTAATAGTTATAGGACCCCGTTGTCAAGCTTTTGATCTTCCATGGGTCAAGAATGTCAAATTCATATTGCTTTTACTTGCTCATATATTTCTCGTCTTTTCTGTCTTGACAAGTAAAACAAATCA
>BQKZ01002500.1:15494-31149 GCA_036244855.1 Temnopleurus reevesii
AAACAAGTCCTAACTTTTGAATAGATCCTCATGGATAATGATATTACTTGTCATTCAGTGTTAAACTTTAATTGATACATGCAGTTGATGAGTTTATGGTTAGCATTTTTTTCCTATACAGCATGTATTGTTCATTGTGTGAAGTTGAACATAAATTTGTACAGAGAGATTGAGAATTTGAGATAGAGAAATAAGTAAGAGAACACAAGGAAAAAAGTAGAAAAGGGATGACGGAGAAGAAGAAGAAAAAAAAAGGTGGAAGAGGAAGAAAATTATTAAGAAGAAGATGCAAGAACAATAAAAATAGCAGTATCAGTAGTGGTTGCAGTCGTTGTACTACCAGTAGTAGTAGTAGTAGTAGTAGTAGTAGTAGTAGTGGCAATAGCAGTGGAGGTAGTAATAGTAGTAGTAAAAATTGGTAGTAAAATTGTTAGTAACAGTAGCATTCATAGTAATAGTAGTTATTGTAGAAGTACTTGCAGTATAAGTAGTAAATGTAGTGGCATTAGAAGTAGTAATAGTATAAGAAGTTAATTCATTAAATATACTAGCCGTTGATATTGAAAAAAATTAAATGTAATTTAGTATGCCTGTTATGCACATAGAGTATGGATAACTGAGAAAATATGGTGGTTTCGGAAAATAAATGAAATTTTTTTCAGCATGCACTAATGAATATGAAAATATAAATACCTAGCAATTAAAAAAATGTTGGATGATAATACATGTATTTAAGAAAGCCCAAAGGCAAGATTAATTGAATAAAAACGCAGTAGAATGTATTAATATAGTTTCTGCGCTATATAAGTATCATTATTATTATTATTATTATTATTATTATTATTATTATAAAAGAAAATGTTATGCAAGATTCTATTCCTATTTTTCCTTCATGGAGATGAAACTCAACACATGTACAGTCAAACTTTCAATGATATCGGCAAAAACTTGGTCTATGATCATGCACCATGTATCATGATGAATGTTTACTTTAAGGTGAACAGCAAATTGATTACAACGTCATTGCATTACTTTACAAAAAAAAATACCACTCAAATGATGATGATTCTACTAAATGTTATGATGCATTGGAAAACCAAAGGTAATAAATGTTACCAATGAAAACAATATAATTTGCTGTGAAGATCCGGAATTGAAGGAAAGATTATCTGATTGACAGGAAGTGGCAAAGAGCAAGTTCCAAAACTAACCTGAACCTCAGAGATAAACAGTAGAAGGAACAAAGTTCATGTGATACTCTTTTTGAAAGAAGGTTCATGAGGGGGGAAGTCCCATACATATACACTCCTTGAAAATGTCTGTGCTGTTGGTGAACTTCTCAGAATCACATTTGTGTAAATACCATAAAAGTTAGGAAACTTTGGCAGTACAATCTACACTGCATTAATATTGTTTCAGTATTGAAGAAAGCCAATAAGATAATTTAAAATGTTGTGGGACATTCTGAACATATTTTGACAAGTCAAACATCTGTTGACAGTCATGCTTATTTTCTTAAATGCAAAAGGAAATTCATTCGGACTCAAACAGCTTTTAACAGATAATTTACGGATGAAGTTCATTCGATTTTCAAACAATATGTCAAAATGAGGAAAACATATTCTGCTTGTTTTGGTAAAATATATTTGGAGCTCATGTCCAATATCCTATCAGATATCTAATGCTACAAGAGAATTAATTTACTATTATTATCAGTGTTATAGCTAGAAACATTTGGGTGGTAAGACAAATTTTGCATTTGGCAAACTATAGCAAATTGCTAATAAGACAAAATTAGGGAAGGAAATAAGATTGTGTACACATCTTGTCTTCATAAAACATATCTAACCTGTAGCAAATTATTTGAGAAGAATGCTGTACGGAGAAATGATTTTCATTGTGAGAAGCGATCAGAAATTAAAAATGGGGGGATTTGGGCCCGTCCACTACCTACCACTGTAGCTCAAACACTGATCATAATCAGCATTATATACATTCAAATGCTGAATGATTAAGCTGAAATGAATAGTTTATTAGAAGCTGAAATATCCTCAAATAGCCTCTGTTATCATTCATTACAATACAGCAAGGTGCAGGCTATGTGCACAAAAGCATACACTACTACATGTATCTCAAAGGATTTCAGGGAATAATTTTCTTGATATCACATCACACTTTTCTATGCATTTTAGCATGATTGCTGCACAAAAGATGATTTGTATAGGAACTATTCCACATAGAACTATACAGTAAAGTGTTGGAAATGATTCTGCAATGTCTAAAACTTCTAATCAATTGTGAAAACTAAAATTATTCCCTGGATTTGATATCATTTTCACAAGGTAAGCTGTGATTATCACTAGTGATTGCCAAACATAATAATTAAATTGAATAGGATTGCCGAGACATTCAAGCAATACCTGTAGTTTATTTGAGTATTAACTTACTATCTTTGAATTCTTACTTATTAAAAAAATATGCAAGCTCTTCATCTGAAATGATATTATCATGTATGATGTCAGAAATAAAACATATCTGATAAAGATTATTTCACAATCCTCCCTATTCCAGGAAAAATTTACGCATATATATATAAAGGTAAATGCAAAAACTCTATCCATACTAAGTTAGCACGTATAGTTTCATTCTCCTATCTCCTCTTCACTCATGTTTGTCTTTGATATACATGTTGTCCCTTTATCTTAATCACATGTTTGTATAAAGCCCTGATCACAGTCTTGACATGCAGTTAGCTTTATGGCCTTGGTAACTCACAAACCAAAGATGTGTAAACATAAACTCAGTCAATAATGGGATTTCCCTGTATCTTGCTTTCACAAATTAAGGAATGACACAAACTATTATAAGGACCACAAGAGATTGAGTAGCTCTGAAAGTGGTCATCTCAGAAACTGTATTGTTAATGAGGGATTATTTTGCTTAAAAAAAGAAAGGGGATTTTAATGAGAAAATTTTGTAAAAATGTTCATCAAATACATGTATCTCAAAATTATATGAAAATTTGAGGGCAAAGTAAATTCAAAAGTAGTAAGTCATATATTTCTATTGCACAATATAAGGATATATTCTCAACCACTAATTGAAGTATCATTACCCAGGTATAGCACACGGGCGCTCTTCCATTGTAAAGGAAACAATTCCTGCTTGTAATAACCATTGACAAAACCCCCAGGTTGAGTGCACCAAAATGTGAATAAATTTCTTGCCGAGAGAAATGAACGCCTTGTTTGGGAGGATGAGAGTCTATTATCCATATGATCGTGATGCATCTGCTGCAGTTAACCAACTTTCAGTGTGATTTACACCCTATCAAAGAACAATCTCATTTCAAAACATAAAAGCCATTTTTTAAATAATAGCATATCAATTGATGTGCAATAATAACATTAAAATAATGAGCATTAAAGAACATTTCTATAGTTTGAAAATCACTATTTGATTATGGCATGCTATTTTCGGTACTTTTTGAGGAAAAAAGGCATGATGGATACTAGCTATACTTATAACAATAAAATTCCTACAAACTTTGTAATGTGCATTTTGCTGAAAAACAATATCTTAAATCTGCAGTGGATAAGAATGTGCTCAATAATAATTATTTTCAGTATAAAAAATAGGTGGAGTATGTTGCCAAAATCCAGTATTGCAACTCTTTACATCTTTTTTTTAATATGCAGATGGTAAAAATAATATTTTCAATACGCAAGCAATAAAGATCATACAACATTGTCAAAGCTGTGTCATATTAGTGAGAGCACTATACTACCCTAAAGCAAGCAAAAATATGTCTTGAAATGGCTGTACAATATAACATCTATCAAAATATGATTTTGAAATGATATGAATATTTAATATCACATTTTAGTCATTATACAATATATTGCCTTCAAACTACATGTATATCTAAACATTTGTAGATATTCCTTTATTAGCACATTTCAGGCATAAGTATCGTAATAAAGTTATCATGAAAAATACTGCTGCACTGTGAAGTATAACATGCTTTGATAATGATGAAGTTATATCATTACTGCCACTACCCAAAAACAACAGAAATTGAGATAATCAGGCAGTATTAAGTGATGATCATTTGACAGCTTTTTTAGAAAAAACTATATCAAAACAGTTGCGCAGCACTAAACCACAAACAAAAATGTCAAATTGTGGCCAGATTTTAAGCAACAACATTTGTCCAAAGTAAAATGAGAAAATATTGATTCACCTAATAACAAACAATAATGTTTCAAAAGAACATTACTTGCAGTGATTTTTGCAAGGTATGAAAAGCTACAATGTGATACTACTGTATGTAATGCACACTCTGACTTTGCTTTATTATAAATACAACTATATGTTAACAGCTGAATAGACAGTTTGTCTTGGATCAAGCACGAATAAGTGACTAAATTATGGAAATTTGTGATTGCATTAAAGTCAATAGTGTATGGAGGATATATCATGGAGTAATCAATAACTAGTGGAGCTTTTATCTACTTTTGAAAGTTTAATCACATGATGTAAGACATTGCTTTATTGAAAGATACTTGCACACAAAATAATATGTTGACAATTTGACCAGAAAATCATATTTAAACCTTCTTCCAAATTGAAAGCAATGTGTAAAAGCAAGAATCTATTATCTACATTTGATGATATATAGACTACATGTAGCAATGCAGTTGATTGAATATGACAATCCTAATATTGAGATGTAGATGTATCATGGATATTAGTTTCAATCATTCTTAATACCTTTAAAGATCTTATGAATGACCAAAAAAAAAAGGAAAAAAAAGATAAGCTTGGTGCAATCTTTCATATTGAATGGCTTATCATCTCTGCAACATATTATTTCTAAAGCTAATACTAAATGCAACATTAAAACATGAGTGTGAAGTGAATTTTCATACATAGTAATATTGATCAATAATTCTAATTAAAATTCAGATGGATAAAACAGATTTAAAAAGAGTCTTCATTCACAATCACATGTTTGAAATGTTTTTTCTTCTTTTTTTACAATTTCAATTATGCATCTGTCAAATTAACATATCCTTAATTAATGTTTTGAAGCAGAGACAATTTTGAAGCCTATCATTTCGAAAACATAAACATCCTACCACATCAAATTTCATTTAGCGATTATAATGTTTCTGAGGATGCTAGCCACCACCATTAATGATATGAGATATGGAGTATGCTATAAGAGTTAAGATAATATATGATATATTTGCAGCATAATGTGCATTATATAGCTTGTGAAGGTGACAGATGGCAGAGAAGTCATATAACTTAGGCCTTACCATAGACTTTGAAATCTAAGAACACGAAGACAAGAAAAGAATACAATCAGGAAATGTAAGAAAATAAATGAATGTCATTTTTGTGACTCTCACTAAATTCATAAATAACGTCCTATCTCACTTTTAATACCTCACATCTGGTTGTCTGAATGTGTTCTAAACAAATAATTACAGATGAACTAAGGATGTGAAACCTGATCAAAATCATTCAAAAAACTAAATTGAATCCCAACATAATTCACCTCCATTTAAATCAATTTTTCATTTTAAAGTACATACATGTATATCTGGACATTAACCCATATCAAAAGTATAGTCTTTAACAGTAATGTCTCTCCCACTGTCAAATTCATTATGATGAGTGCTGATTCCATATGGCAAAATATGAGATGTCATATTTGGATTTGATTCTTATAGAATATCATAAGATAATATATATAAGATAATAAAGTATATTTGAGGTAAAATGTGCATCATATATCTTGTGGAGGTGAATGGTGTATACAAGTCATATGACTCTGATATCACAGAGTATAGCACATACCATACACCTTGATATCTGAGAAACCAAACACAAGAGAAGAAGATCATCAGGAAAAAAATTGAGAATATTACTGTACCGAAAATACATGGGGGATATCTTTTCAGCATTACCAAAATCCAAAATAAGAAAACTTATAAATATAATAATAATATGCATTCCTCATATAGCACTAATTACCTCCATTAAAAGTCTCTATTTAAGTATTACATAATTGATGCAGTATTATTACCCTGTCTTTAGCTATTGCGGCTTATGAGGTGGTTTTTGCATTCAAAGGAATATATTCGTACCAGGTAACCATTCACCTCACCTGGGTTGAGTGCAGCAAAATGTGGATGAATTTTTATGTTATTTTTTTAAAATTAAATATCCAGCATTTTCCACAAAGTTTGGTTGTCAATAGGGATGGTCAGTGGTCAGTTTCTTTTTTCCCTTTTATTTTATCTGCTTCTTTTTGTTTCGGGTAAGGGAGGTTATGTGAAAAATAAGAGTTAAGAAGAAAGTTGAAAAAGCTCATGAACATAAAACATGAACTTTTTCACTTTGTATTTCAGTTTTTATTCTAAAATCATACCGAGATATTTAAATATTTGGCTTGAAATAGAGAGAAATTAAATTTGTTTTAAGTTACCAATTTCAAAACAAAATGCTTGAATTCCAAATATACATTAGAAAAACATCCTGAATAATCCAAAGTATCCTGCAGTTGCAGCTAAAACAAGTTATATATCGAGGTTCCAATGACACAAAGACGCAACTCCACATTGGATAAAAATCAAGCTTTGGTCTAAAAAATTTTCAGGAAAATGTGACATTTTAATCAATACAATGGCATCCCATATTTCTTATCATAAAGAAAACGTATTATTCTTGCAAATTTCATTTTCATACTCTGAGCAATTTGGACCAAAATCTTTGAACACATTTTTTTCAAAATTGGAGTTACTCCTTTATCACCGACATTATCCTCTACACGAGTGCTTGCAAATACGACACAATGAAGGTGAGATTTTAAAATGTTTACCTCAATATTTGATAGAGCTTCGGAGAGCAATCTTTGGTTGATACCGCAAAGGTTAGGGACGTTGTTCTTGCACCTGTGATGGACATTTACATTACATACTGTGTGAGAAAAAGAAAATAGAAAATAGGTTGTTAGCAGTGGTACATGAATAATACACAGCACATTTAATACACAAGAAATAAAGTAATAATTTTCAAATGCCATCCTGGTCTCTTGTAAATAACACAAAAATAGTACAAGTTTTAATCATTATTTACTGGTAACAATTGATATAAATTCACTTGAATCTAACGATTTACTGCACTTTGGTGTTACATATGAACGTGAAACATATCTTGACATATAACACTTTATATGATAAGACTGCTAGTTTGGTGTTGCACTTTGGATTTACAAATAAACAGGGAACATATTCTCATGTATGATACCTCCCCCATGAGACATATTATACATTTATTAACACTTAGGTGTTACAAATGAATATGGAACATAACCTCAGACATGACGCCTTGTCTGAAGAGTACTTTAAAATGTGTTATAATAAGGTTTTGGTGTTGAAATTTGGTGCTACATGGAACATATCTTCAAACATGACATCTTGTTTGATAAGACTGTATGCATTTACTAGGTGTTAATATTTAACGATTTAGTGTTACATATGAGCATGGAGCATGGTGTCACACTTGACACCTTGTCTGAAGAGACGACGAGTACTTTACTAGGTGTTATAAGTAGGTTTTGGTGTTGAAAATTTGGTGCTATATGGAACATATCTTCAAATAAGACATCTTGTTTGATGTGACTATAAGTATTTACTAGGTGTTAAAATTTAACACTTTAGTGTAACATGGAGCATACCTTCACACTTGACACCTTGTCTGAAGAGGCAACGAGTACTTTAGTAGGTGTTATAAGTAGGTTTTGGTGTTGAAATTTGGTGCTACATGGAACACATCTTGTTTGTTGAAACTATAAGTATTTACTAGGTGTTATAATTTAACACTTTGGTGTTATAAATGATCATGGAACATACCTTCACACTTGACACCTTGTCTGAAGAGACCATAAAGCATGGTACCGCAGTGATCACAGAAGGTCGGCCGTGAATAATTGTTAACCTTAAATCTATGTGGCATGTTGATATTGAATCTTTCTTTTAGTTTCTATCAAATAAAGAAGGTTGAAAGCAGAAGGAAACCAGTGATTAGAGGCATATAAAAGAATAAGACAGGTACATGTATATAAGAATGTTGACATGGTTGTACTTTACACACCTCCATGTAATATTTGCAGCTACAACAGAATTAACTTTTATCCATGTAACATATTTTATAAATCTTTACGTCAATTCTAAATCTTTTCCATCTTTGGGACCATCCTTAGCAAGAATATTGCAATTCTTTTACTATGTTTGTTTTTATAGGAATTGTGTTATTAGGTGACTTAGGTGAATATTCATGGTCATCCACATTGTATCAAAATGTTCATTGGTAAATAATCGGAAAGTTAGAACACAGGCATGTGCTTTGCTGAACTGATCAATGCCAAATAAATGATAATAATTGCACCATATTAAACATATGGCTCACTGGCATAAAAGTTTTCGGTACAGGTCAAAGACGCTAGTCTGGTTTAATAACATATAGACAAATAATTGTTATTGTGGCAAATGCATGTACTTATCAATAGATTTACAATAAGACAGTTTTATCTTGCAAAATCTTCAAATTTATATTTAGTTCACTGAACAGTTATAAGATAAACAGACATTATATGTGAAAATTACATAAACTCTCTTTATTTGGTAAATACTTTGCTTTGAAGAAGTAGGAAAAAGTATGCTATGTCATAGGGCATGAAAGTATGCACAAAATTTTAGGAACTCTCTCAAAAGTACAAAATTGAAATATAAAAAAGGTCGGACAAAAATTACAAGTATGCCAATATCTATGGATTAGATAAGAGTGTAGTTCGTACCTTTGTCTCCATTGTATCGACTCCTGTGCCAGGGCATTTCCCGAGAACTTGGTTGAAACATCGTTTATGAACAGACAGCTCGCATTCTATAAAAAACAAATAAAAAGAATCATGATTTATGCTCCATAAACAAATCATGCCTAGATCCATAAGGAACCAACTTCGGGGTAAGTTATCTCATCTGAATCTTGACATACACACTTTATGATATAAAAAACATGAATGTTAAATAAATGAAAGAATATAAAATTTTTTACACAAACTGTAGTATGTTTCAAACTGTAAAATCTAGATTTGTTTCATTTTAAATCAAAGATACAAACAGTTTAGATCTTGTAAAATCGAGAGTAATATCCTAATGGTTCAATGACATTGAATGGCTATGCAGTTTCAATTCTCAATAGAGCGCTTATGCAAAACACGGCATCTTTTTATTATGAATGAAGATAGTTCTTTTGTTTACAATGTAGTAATCTTTCATGAGATGAGGTACATGTACATGTATATGTAATTATTACACATACAACATCTACTAATGACATTTTGATACACTCAGATCGTGAAACCACCATTCTCATGAAACAAAAGAAGAGTGATATTGCATATTCGTTTCGCTTTTTCTTTTGGAAGAATATTTCCAGAAAATCACTTGAACAGATTGGAAAGTACAAACAACTTGATATTCGAAACCAATCTAATTGAACCATTACAGCAGCTAAAAATAAGGAATGCTGAGTAGCTGTATCATAGTGATAATTGTTCTTCCTCATTCTCATCTATCCATTCAACTAATTTGGGAAAAGTGAATTATTTCCATATGTCTGTTAGAATAAAATGCTTAATCACTTCAAATACAAGATTAATGGATCAATTAATTTTAGCCCTGTTTCTCATATTGTGCTTCAAATAAAGGCAATGTACAGGATGCTTTATTAATTTATTCTATTTCAAGGTATAATTCTTCCTGGGGGGCCCTGTATAACAGTATAAACAGAGAGTCACATAAAATTTGATTATCATGATTTATGATTTAAAACTATATTCATTGTTTTTCCCCTTCTAATTAACCGAAAATAAAAAAAAATAGACATTACCCATGCATCTGTATCCTTGTGTACCAACAAGACCCCTGCAATGAAAGATAAAAAATTATCATTTATATGAGACTTCACTAAAATTGAATGAAATAAAATAAATCTCATTGAGTCATGGAGAGACATTTAAATATTTCTGACTGTAAGCTAAATGAAATGATTTCAGTCCAAACTTCCCCAAATCTCTCTAGGGTACACTGTATATAGTAAAATTGATACCAAAGTGTACTATATCACATGAAAACAGGATAAAAAATCATTGTTTATTTTTAAAAATCATTAAAAAAGGGTCAGTATACATTTAATGCATTACGGAACAAAATGACCATAACAGGTTCACTGATATATTACACCACACTATAACACCCCGGTCATATTCATTACAATATTGTCAAAAGTTTCACCATATATCCACATCTTTTTCTCAAAAATGAATAGAGATTTTAATTATCTCACTGATTTGTCTTGCAATAGAAAAATACTGGGATATTTTGTTGATTACACCAAATCATGATGATAATAATAAAGAATAATAATACAGTTTATATAGCGCACATATCCACTCTGCGGAGTGCTCAAGGCACTTTGCCTTTGATATGAAACAAACAACATCTCAGGATGATGAATAATTATTAATGTGGTGAGAGTATCTTCAGGTGACTCTGCAGGAATCAGTCACACAAAATAATTCTGGGCTCCATGACTGAAAATGACAACCATCGGCCATTATTCGAGTAAAAGGTTAATGAAATGTTTCTTGTGATCGATGTCTTGATTCAAAAGTGATCTTATGGAATTCTACTCAATCAGGGGAATTCATCCCTAAATCAAAACTTTTTTTGAAAATAATAATGCAGGACTTACCATATGAAATCATTGCAGTAGCTGCAGTAAGCTGGTGTACGAAAGTAGTGAGGAGTGAACTTATGACCCCAATGCTCATGAACTTTAGCCTTACTGATGGCAACACGACGCTTGGTCAGCAACCCAGCTGTATCAGTTTTCATATCCATTTCAGAATTATGTTGTGAAACTGTGCTGTTCCTGACGCTGTCCATAGGAACTAATTTGGAATGAAATCAGAATAAAGTTAAACAATTATTGCATGAAATGGTCTTTTTTACATTGATACATATATACACCACCATTTGTCAAAATTCCTGCTGTCAATTTTCATATCCATTTCAGAATCATGTTGTGATACTGTGCTGTTCCTGACACTGTTCAGAGGAACTAAATTGGAAAGAAATTGGAATTAATTTACAAAATGGTGAGAAATTATCTTGTTATCACTGTTGAAAGGTATGTCGCACTTTGTTATTAACCCCGCTTTTGCTTTTCAGATCTATTTCATATATTGTGGAACATGCAATTCCCGGAAGAATACTCAAAAAGATTGATGGTGAATCACAATCATGGTGCTGAATAGTACTCTCTTGGGTGTTAAGAGCACTTTAATGTCCTTCAAAGCACTTTAAGGCAAATTAAAAAATATACATGAAATAAGTAACAGTAAAAAAATTTTAAAAAAATTAATTATCCATAAAACACAGTTTTCTTGATCCATTTTAACACACAAACAAAATCCTCAATAATATGACTTTATGAAGCGAAACATTAGTACCTTACTCCGATCGTCTTATACAAGTGACTGCATGCAATGATAGATTCATGTTAAATGACAATGCAGCAATTCCTATGATATGATTTATTTTTCTTAGTATTAACAGGCTTGAATAAGGTCTGCTCACTTGCTAATTTTACAATACTCATTCAAGGTTCCTTAGCACCTATGTTATGTGAGAACCATTGGTATCCATTCAACCATGAACTATTCCACTTTTTGTGGTCTTTTCATCCTGTTGCTATACATGTATATTTCCTCGAATAAATAACAAGAAGTTGACACCAAAACAATATATAGTAACCCATAGACCAAACATAACAATAGCAATAGGATCTTACAAAACCACCGTTTTCAAAATAGTATTTTTGCATACATTGTAATAAATTTTCCATCGATCAATCACAAAGTCAACAAAAGGTCCATTTTAATAGCAAAGTATGTTTTCCATTCCAAAAGGAGATGCATTTTGTATCATTATTTCTTCTGAAATATACATCAGCATGCCCATTACCATTTCCATTAGAAATAGAATCAAGTAAAAACAAATCAACCAAACATCCTTTCAAATTATCCACAGCTGATAAAATAGTTGACAATTTTGAAAGAATTTCTGAATGGTGAAAAAATAATGCTCATTTAAAATGTACCCCGATCAAAGCAGATAGACAATCACAAATAGATAAATCATTCACAATTACAATCATATCAAATATACTATGAATAAACTACATTATTCTAGAACATTAAAATGATGTCCATTTTGAAACAGATGTACTTGTCTACACATAATTACATGGTAGAAACTAAACTAAGATGAAATGATTTTAACTACAGTCAACTAATACTATTATTTAATTAATATAAAACTAATATTGTCATAGTTAACCATAATAAAAACATAATTATTTGACTAACCTCCTCCACCACCTTCCTCCGGAAAGCAACGTAGCTGAACTTGAAGACGTCCACAAGGCTTCAGATCCAGCTAGGAAATAACACATCAAACACAGGTAAGAGAATAAGTATCGTGCTTGGTGTCATTAACAACAATCAATTGTCATAAAAACTTATAATTATGCACCAGGTTAAATCTATAATAACCATCCATAATTCATTGTATCTACTCAGTCTTGAGATAACAAAGAGCGTGGGCAATTGAGAGTGTGTTTATGAACTGTCGTTGGGATTAACACATAGTTCTCCATGAAACCAGATAATATCTAGCATTATTGGGTTTATGGGAAATTGGTGTTTTGCCAATATTCAATTTCAAATGCAATACTTGACAATTTAATAGCTAAAATTAAACATTGAAGTATACAAATCACCCTAATGGCAATAAAAGAATGTTTATTGATGTGATATATAATACAAATATCCAGAATTAATGACTATCTGCATACTATCAAAATAACATTTTTTTTTAAATCAAACAGTGAGACAGATAGATATAAAAAGTATGTGAATCCCATGCAACTACAATATCAATCCCTAAGCATACATGTATATCAATTTCAGAAAAAAGTGACATATAAAAATAGGCTTTCTATTATAATAAAGGTATTTGCGCGATGGTGCATTAATCATCAAGCATATCAAAAGTAGAAATTTGCCATGAGCAATAATTGTGATGAATAGCACATCAGGTGCGAGCTTTGTATACTAATCAGTCAACACATCCTAAACGATCAGAATTTGCGATGATGAAAACTCTGTATGAGGATGAAAGGAGAGGAGAGGATGAAGAAGAAATGAGACGACAAGAAGGGAGAAGAAGAGGAGAAAAAGCAGTGAGAGAAGGACAAGTGAAGAAGAGGATAATAATAATTAAAAGAGGAGGAAGAGAGGAAGAACAATAACAAGAACACAAACAAAAGAACAAGAAGATCAAGAAAAAAGAAAAACAGAAAAGAAGATAATGGGGAAGAAGAAAGAAAGAAAAAGAGGGGAAAAGGCGGAAGGAGAAGGAAAAAGATGAATGTGAACATGATGATGGTGATGATGGTAATGATGGTAATGGCAATGATAATGAAGATTATGATGACAACGATAAAGATGGCGACGATAATGATAATGATGATGTCGATGATGATGATGATGATGAGGATGATGATTGTGATGATACTAACCCATTTTGTTTCAATCTTCCCATCCATACCGCACATTTGAGCCAGTGTGTTGACATTGAAGTTTGCCTCGGCCAGGTAGGCCTCTGGTCTGTTATAGATAATGATCTGGATGACGCGACCATCGTAAAGATGAGAATCAAAACACTTATTCCACTCCACAAAGGCTGTCTTGCGTTTTTGACGCAACTGTGTTTGGCCATCTATTACAAATCAGAGAAAGGAGATAAAGTTAAATCTCTGGATAAATGTACAGTACACATATCTGTATGTTTTCCATCCTCTCACCAGTTTTCATATTCAACAGGTTAATAAAACACTGGTTGCTTAAGAGTTCTTCAAAACAAAGCAAATCCATTTTGTAATCATTATCGCTGTAAGCATTTAGACTTAACGGAATGTTCCTTCAGTGCTTTAATATTTTGGAAACATCAGTCAAACATCCACAAGGATCTGTTGACATGTACATTCAAACTCCAGTAATTTTACAACATTTCATCAGATACAAATGCAAAAAAAATGATTAGTGTAAATAGCAACCAATATGATGAAAATGCTTGAGGACATATTGACTTTTATATCATTACTTTTATTATCATTTACAATATAACAATCTACATGTACCCACCAAACATTATACAAATAAGATTGTAATCAAGATAAGGATTTCCCCTTTTATAAGAGAAAATATTGTTTTTACAATCATAAATATATCCAGGGCAGTATATATCTACATGTACACTTGAAATTTTCTTGGACAATTTAACTGCAATTATTACATGTAGCTCTGGAACAGGAAAGAAGATTAAATTCAAGACTCTCATGTCAAACAATCCAATCATTCAACTTCAATCCTCCTGACTGATAGGCAAAAAAACGATTAGCACATTGTGAATATGTCAAATGCACAAACCCACTTTGGATTTCCCTTGAAAATGAACAACAATACCAAAAGGACAAAGAAAAAATACACTCAAAGGCATCCTCATAACAATACCAAATAATTACAAAACCGGTTTAAATGTATGCAATCCTTTTGGTTGCTTGGAACCTCGGAATATCTAAAAGTATGACACAATAAAAGTATTTTTTTTTTAGGATAAAAAGTAAAAATAGATCAAAGCTCAGAAAGCAGGTAGTTTTGGGCCAGCCGAACAATCAATGCTATACTTGCCGAAGCTGGCGACAGAGGTTTATTTATGTACATGTAGAGACTAAAAACGGCATGCAATTTGCGAATAAATTATCAGTGTTAAATTCCTTGTATCTTACAAGTGATATATAGGACCAATTAACTGAAAAACTGCAGGTGATTCCAATTTTGGCCAAAGTTTTAGAATGATGAACATCGCATCCGCTGAATAAGCTGAATTTTATTTTGATTCTCGACAATATCAGACATTGGCTTTAATGCATCTCTGCTTCTGTTCTGCCTTGTGGAGAAGTCCACTATTAAACACAGACCCAATCCTCGAAGCTTACTTGGTTATATAGGAGTACTCTGTCATGTAAAAGACCATTGAAATGAAAACGGTTAGACAGTAAAAACACAGACAGGAATATCGAGTAAGACCTGAAAAGCAATTTTAAATCTTTAACAATCCTCTTTTCCGCATGAAAAATGTTCAAATAATGAACAAAAAACAGTTGCATTTTTTCCTCACTGACTCTACCCGAAAACATAATTCCTCCAGCACCACCTTACGGTGGTGGAGGCATAAAAGAGAAGAAAATGTTTCTTTTTTTGGGGGGGGGGTAGAGAAGTTATGCTAGACTAGCAGATCTGCCCGTTTGTGCAGTTTTACCTTCCTATTAACTTTGGGGAAAACGATAGTGATGAACATGACATGAAAGAAATATTGTTGCAAGCCCCAGTCTGCTGTGACCTGCTGAGCTCCGCTTCCAAGGTCACTTTTTATTTCTCTCTCTCACTCTCCCT
>BQKZ01002500.1:35341-47336 GCA_036244855.1 Temnopleurus reevesii
TATGTGACCGGGGCTTTAGATAATGTTGTGTGTACCTCCACAGAGAAAAATAATTTGATATAGGTTTCCACTGTATTTACCATGAAATTCATGTCTAACATGTCAGGTATTACGCTTCAATTCATATATTGCAGTACATTTAGAATTTGTTTTTATTTGCTGGCAAAATAGCGCACTGCATGAGAACTTGGAATAAAAAAAAACATGATGAACTGATGAAGTACGATCATATTCAGAATGATTAATTGTAGCATGCTAATCATATATCATTACACGCCAACGCAGAGCCCTTATATATAAGGGCTCTGCGCTGGCGTGTAATTTATAGAAAGCTAGTGAAGTTTTGTAATTAAACAATACAAGTTTTTATTTCAAATAATTTTAACAGAATATGTAAAGCTGTTCATGAAAGGAAACTCCCTTCTGTGCGCCCCCCCCCCCCCCTCTTACTGGACTGTCTGCTCTGCATATACAGTATATAGCATACAGATAGAGGTATATTGTACAATACATGTATGTACATAATGGTAATCAGGTTTTCATTGTAATGTAAGCCCTGTCTTCCTGCTATTTCCTTTTCATCGATAACCGCAATGGGATATATGAGCTGCAGAAAAATATAAGCTTGGACAGCTATGAATGGATACAGTTAAAAAGTAAACATACTTTGTGCATGCAATGTTAAAACAGAAGCAAACAGAAATTGAAAGAGTTTTATGCACCATAAATGCAAGTAAAGCACAAATAAAATTTGTGAAAATATGCACTGTACACAAAAGAAATAAAATCCCCAGCGAAGGAAGTGGTGGTAATGTTGTATAAAGTGTTGCTGTTTTGTTGAAGTAAAGTCCAATGCTAGAAAATAACATGGGGGAATCCTAGGATTCACATTCGATACCAGGTGCTTGTTTTAATAGTAAAATTGTTCGTGGAAGTAAACACAACTCAATGCACAAATGGTGACCACTTCCTGCATTCAATGACCCCCTATGTTGTTGAGTTAGTACCAGAAAAGGGTCACCAGTCCTGCATACCTCTACAAACATCTTCGTAAGACAAGCATCAGGAATGACACGTTCATGTATGTATGTGTTATTCACTATTCCACCGACTTGGATAGTGAAAAGACACCAGGGTTGTGTAACTTATTAAAAGCTGTTCGCAGCAGTACACAATACTCTACGCAAGACTGGAGACACTTTCTCATGTGTAAAGTCACTGACAAGGATTTGCATTGATAACAGGAAATGGTCATCAGTCATGCGTAACTCTCTGATAAATAGCTTTATGAAACACAACCCTATAGTATATATTAATTCCTTGGCAAGTCATATTTTTCACATATATTCCCATTCAGCTTTTACTGAAAGTTCATAAACAGAAAAAGCCTTACAGATACAATGTGGTACATTGGAATCACAAATGAAGTGCTAAAACTAAAATTACTCAGAGCTAATATAGAGATAACATATCAATGCATAGAAGTATATATTTTTGCACATTTTTTGCAAGATTGCAGCAATCAAGTTGTTCTGATCAGCAACAGGAACCTGTAAAAACTTTAGCCAACCAGGAAGTGGAACACAGTGCAGAAACATATTGTCCAGGATAGAGTGACACTGCATTATTTGGAACTCCATTCACTCTATTCATCTTTACCATCATTTGAGGAATTATCATATGAAATCAATCATATTATGACATGCATTGAAATATGAGGGTTATTTAGAGGTTAATAATATTTCTCCTCATTTGTTTGCGACATGTACATCCTCCGAGTGTCACTAATGAACGGGTATGAACTTTCAGGACTCTGAGGCTTCTGGACTCTGCTGGGTGTCATGGTTTGCCCCAAAGAGTCCAAACTATCCCAAGTTATTACATTTTGATTCAGGTTAATTTCAAGCCCTAAACTTGTTTAAAACAAATATATGTGAAGAGATTACATAAATCAGCTTCTTTTCTTCTTTATCCCTCCGCGCCTAGGATATAGGTAACTAGAGAGCAAGCATGTTTAAATCATATGTATTATTATTATTATCATTATTATCATTTTCAACTGAATTGATATCGACATCAGTGACTAGTAGTGTAACGGGGGGAGGGGGCAGAGGGAAAAGAAAAGAAAGAAAGAAAAAAAATAGAAAAATATTTTACCCTTAAATTTTTACTTGTCAGCTTGTCGCCAGGATGTAGCGTACAACTTATTCATTCATATGCATTCCTAGACAAACACCTGAGCAGTGTTTCAACAAGTTAAGTAAGACTTAAGGAATGACTTTATTAATGACTGGTATTAGTTCCTGTGCTTTTGTTTTCCTTCAAAAGTTTCATACAGTGCATTATTGTTTTCTTAAAGCAGAGATTTTTCAATAAAACCGCAATAAAAAATTTCATGAATCCACTTCCTTATTGTGTTATTTCATGCATACTGCATTTCCATATTGTTGTTTCTAAATTGCACAACGTCATACATTGTATATGAATTCATCCATTTCCCAGGCCTCTCTTTATTTGCCCTGCATGGGAAAACACAAAACACAATTCACAATGCCGATTCTAAGCCCACTAAAAATGGAGGCCTTTACATGTACATTCCGAATACATATGCCAGTAATGGAGAATAAAATCCACTTTCCAAAATGGATGACAAAATGCACACATTTCCTGATTTTACACAGGAAAAATACTCTCCCAGATTCCCAGGTACACTAAACATACAAAGAAGAAATGCTCCGATATTTTTACATAATGGTACATGCACAAGAGGACATCTCTCTATGAGATCAATATTTCTGATCGCCAGAATAGCTTTTTTCATACATAGATTTGAATTAAAGTAATTCATTGAAATAACATCAGTTTTCTACTGCAAAACGGATGTTATATCCAGGAAGTATTAGTAAACTAAGTTCCATGTTTTCATGAGAAACTTACACAATAACTCATTGCAGAAAGGAAATGATTCTCAAAAAATTATGCGGGAAACTGAAAAAGTGCAAATTCAGCTCCTCCAAATGGAAAAATGTTTTAAAAGATTTACTTTTAAAACTGCTAAAACAAAATTGGCATTGTTACCTCCAATTCAATTAGTGGCTCATAAATGTTTAACTGCTAAAACAAAATTGGCATCGTTACCTCCAATTCAATTAGTGGCTCATATATGTTTAAAAAAATGTTGGAAGATTTGAACAAAACTACACCATTCACAAAACCATTCACAGGATTGCCAGTTAAAATTGATCAGGTGGCCTGAAAACCACCTAAATATACTATACAAAGTACTGTAGTCTATAAATATAATAAGTAAAATTCTAGGACCCGAATTCAATGGCTGAAAACTGGCATCCCTGCTTTCAAGTAGTACAAGAACACTGTATCTTTGCCCAGAATCACATATTTAGTTTGGATGTAACAATTCCGCTTTCAAGAGTGAAAGAGGAAGTAAATTCCAGTTCCTTGAAATAAAACAGGGTTAACAGAATCACTGATTTACCATTCAAATAAATGAAATGTCAACCAAGATCATTTGGATGAATTCAAGTGAATTTCAATCTTGTTGTGCTCACACCTTCAATAGCACACACATTGGTTGTATTACTTGAAATATCTAAGTTTAGCTAGATTAAAAAGGAAATCAGGCCTGTTCTTCAATACATTTGATCTTCTTTAATCACATGTAATCCTATTGCATCTAAAACCTACAAGGTAGAAATTTATTTTCTCCCATTATACAATGCAAATTCAACATCTGGTGATTCTTTGAGGACAGGTTGTACAACCAAATTATCTCCATGTACACATATATTAAACCAAAAGTTGTTTCTAAAAGCTGGACAATATTATACTGTAATCATATTGATTTTATCCTTCTTTACAATTGATGATGTATACAATGAATTCACCTGTCCGATAATTATAGACTAATTTATATGGAACTGTATAAAATATTTATACAAATAAATCCTATGTATGCAGTCACTATCCTAAAATAGTAATAAATGCTGTTTTCGAAACTTGTGCTTGAATTAACATGCAATCCATTATCATTGCAAATTGTAAACATCCTGATTTTAGATAATAAACAGCATTGTGAATT
The DNA here is from genome assembly GCA_036244855.1 of Temnopleurus reevesii. Lineage (NCBI taxonomy): Eukaryota > Metazoa > Echinodermata > Echinoidea > Temnopleuroida > Temnopleuridae > Temnopleurus > Temnopleurus reevesii. The sequence goes on from BQKZ01002500.1 coordinate 39,441, forward strand.
AACTGGATTTAAAAATATCCCCAATTGAATCAATTCTGATATTTCAGAGAAAAATAAGCAGCAACTGACGTAGCTCTATCACTGTGTTTTTTTAAGCGAATGGTAAACAACACTTATTTATATCATGTTAAAAACACCTATCCCCATCACGATTATTCCACTAATGCATCTAATATTACATTTTTTAAATGCCACTGGCAAAACATATATCTAACAAAAAGTGATGCATACAATATGTATTTCACTATAAGTTGGTTTTTTTTTAAAATTGGTGTAAATTAGAATGATCCCTATATCAGTCGAGTCAACAAATAAAATATATTAAATCTTTTAGCCAGTATGGACATAAAATATTCCCTTGAATAAAGTATATATTGAGATAATATTTTTTAATGAAATATAAGCCGAGGTCGAGGAACTAACAAATAAAAACAGGAACAGAAGTTTCAAGTTTCCTCTGGGCATTACAAGAAAATTGCTGTACAACATAGTTTTTATCCAGTATCCATTTGACTCGTGGGTGAAAAGTAGAAAATGGAGTCAAAATGTGGTCACAATCACAAAAGCTCAGCATAACCTACTCCTGCCAAGAGCTAAAACAAGAACAACACCAACAATTAAATGTACATGAGGCAGAGTGCTCAAGGTGGTCTTTGTATTATTATCACCCTGGTTACAGCATGGCGTACCCCAGTGCTAAAGGTATTTCAGGGGATAAATATTCCTGCTAGGTACATGTATCCATTCACCTAACCTGGGCTGAGTGCAGCACAATGTACAAAATGTAGATTTCTTGTTGAAGGCTTGTTGAATGACTTCATAATGGGTGGGAATCAAACTTTGCAAGGTGAGAGAGAGAGTCATCACCAATACACCATGACACTGGACGGAATCAGCTGGGACTCAATTAGGCAGTTTTGCAACCAACTGTCACAACTTCAAGATCACAGACATCACACTGAGATGCATATCAAGTCTCCGGCAAGAAGTTTGTGAAATCATACTTGAATGATGTGCAATAGACACGTTCAGGTAGACATCACGGCATGTTAGAGAAGTGATTTTAGGAACTACCATAGGGAGTCTGTTGAATGAATTCATGGTGTCCAATACATTGAAACAAGTGCGAGAGAATGCATTTTAATAAAAACTACACTTGTGTAACTTATTGACACTTTGTGTCAATTGAGCAGCTCTGTGAAAATATTTTATTTGTTATCAACATACCACTGCTAGATACTGTCTAACAGTATATGTTCTTGTAATCTTAGTTGAGTCATGGAATACATGACATATATAAAACGAATAGTTAAATATATATAATACTGTACATGCTTCACAATATTACATTTGTGGTTGTTTTTATCCAATGGAATATATTTACCTCTTCTACTCTCATAAAAGATCTTCAATAAAGTGCATTTTCTAATAAACTTTGTCAAACAAAGGGGGCAAGGAGTAACACCTTTCTAGCTCCAGACAGAGAGTATGTAGTAATTAGCACATCACTGCTGGATATGTTCTATTTGACCTTTGTATGTAAGGCCAATGGAATAGATGCCATCATAACATCGCACACATGAACAGCTGTGTAAGCTGATAAAGTTGAGATGGGTCTGAATGATTGTTCCTTCAGAGTCTGGACCTCTATGATGGTCTTCTTAAATATCCCCATCCCCCATCCCCTTCCCCCATGAAAGAAAAGGAAAAGTAAGCTACAAAGAAATAGATCAATCAGTAATATAATTATTTGCTATTCATGGAATACTCTCAAATCCGAGAGAATCCCTATGCTGTATCATTTCATGGACAGACTCAAAACTAGGCTCCATGAAACCTCTAAACTCTAAATGATATGGAAATCAATAGACTTGAAAACCACAGTTTTAGAAACTGAACTACCAATAATTGAAATATATTATCAACTGATCTACATATAAACTACATACAGAGCCAAATAAATATTTATACAGTGTAACTATGAGTTCCTCCTTTTGCAATTGCGGTGTAACATTTTTAAAACGAATGATATTTTATTTTAATTAGTACCAGCAAAAGAAATACATGCAATTTGCTCCATTTAATTGGACATATTTCATCATTATCAGACCAGAGGAGATTATCAAAACCCAGTCAGCATTAAAATCTGACATCCTGATACAGTACTGTGCTTCAAAATTCTCAAGATCAAAAGATATCACAAAGGATTTGAAGACTTAGTTTTATATTTTGTTACAGGAAGTACAAACAACCTCCTTTAAGATACCAACAAGACTAGTTCATTCCTGTACAAATCAAGTGACAGATGCTTCAATATTGATACCATGAAGTTGATGATGTCCGTGTACTGTAACGGACATGAGATGAAAATAAATGCACTTTTTTGTCTGATCTGTGAGCCCTGCAGTTACCAAGCCATAAGCAAAGTAAGCACCGGAGAACTTGAAATAATGATAACATTCAAAACATTCTCATCTCTATACAGTAGATTGGAACAGAGAAATTGGACAAAGTAAACAACCTTACTCAAGTCTCATTACTACAAAAAGTGGCTTCCTTGTTTATTCACTGAACAAGTTTGGTATTTCTATGCAAATTGAAAGGGACAAATTTTCTCCTGTGCGTCTACATGTAGCTATTACAAATGCTTGAAGAAACGTTATTTACAATGCAATTGTAGACGACTGTTGTCATGCAGAAAGAACAACTAAAATAAAAATCTCACCTCAGAGAAGAATATTAGAATATGGAGAGTCTATCACAATCTGTAGTGTTCTACACCTTTGAACAACGAAAAAAAGTTCTTTTTCACTATTCCATAGGTACAAAATACATGCTAACTTGATCAAATGAGTCAAATTTGTCTGATATGGGCAGTATTCGAGGTTCACAGTATGCAAGAATGATGGGAAAAGTCGTGTATCCCAAGTGGGTCTCAATATAGGTTTACAACTCATGCAAACAGTAACTTGCAACCCATCTCAGTCAGATACCCTCAGGTACAGTGTGATGTCGAACTTTGAAGTTCAGACGCTGAGTCATGATCAATATGGGGAAACGTCCATTCAATGGCACAATAACTCCACATGGCAAGCTATTGGTCATCAATTCACTCTTTCCAAGAATAAACTCATGTCTGTGGAATTTGTTTGATGATTATTGCTCTCATTTAAGCATTTCACAACTAGATTCTCTGAAGATAAGGAGTAATCTCTTTTGTTAGGAAATAAAATAATAATTTTACACTTGGTATAATTGGATCTTTTTTGTTTCTGTTTCTGTCACAACCTTGCATGTACAGATTCAATTTTTCCTCCTTTTTTATTATACCCATAATATGAAAACATACATTTTGCTATATTACGGCAAATATTCAAATCATCATGTTAAAGCAATTATTTGTTTTTGTTTTTTTCCTGCTCACTGAATGAATTTCAGGAAACAAAAGATCTATAACAGTAAGATATACTTGACAGTAAAATATCATATCAAGAACATTTTCAGAATTGAGGTGTTGATACACATTGCCAAATTGGTCTCTTGTGAAAAGAAGTCAAATGTAATATCTGAACATTTTTTTAATTATTTTGACATATCGCTGTACTTCTAAGACATTTCTTTCAGGTTCAAAATATTTTCCTTAGTATTCAAAATGATTCATCTTGCAAATATAGGTACATATGTATCATAAGCCTGCATGCACCACCAAAATAAACTGCCATGATCTACTTTGTAACTGATAAAAATAACAACATCCATGGATGTACATGAGTGTATTGATTTATGCCCGATGAGACTCCATGACGGTAATGATGCTAAGCACTGAGCAAGGACAACTTCTTCAATTAGCTTCACTACCAAATCGTCTTCTTGCTTGGAGACTCAACTACATTTGTACATTTGTACCAACACAATGCAGTACACAGGGATGTGATATACTAATTTGTATTTAGTATCTTCTCACTACCACTAATTGCCAATTCATTCGATAAATTTGACTTCTTACTCACAATATATTTTGGACACTTCCTCTCGCCATGCTACAGTAAATACAGAATTTCTTCAAGAAGTCAAGTATTTGTGCAAAACTTGGGAATATTATGATGAAAAATATTGTCTTGTGGAATAATTTATAGTTTGATGATCATCTAACCATATAGAACTTTTTTAAATTGCCTTAAAACCATTCCCTTCCTTCCAATTAAAAAAAGCAATCCTTTAATATTAATAAAATATCCTCACAGTGTTATAAAACAATGAGTAAAAACTTCTTTTTCTCTAAAGAAATTTTCATTGAGTCCCTTAATTTAATCTGAAATAGAATTAACAATAAATTTTATTACTCATTAAACTGCTTAATATTCTATGTCATATTCAACTAAAAATGCATGCATTGTGATGGATAAGAATACTTGGTTTCATGGTAAAAAGCTTAAATCTGAGATGAATATTGTTATTTTGAGTAAGACTGTACATGGAAGTTACAAAGCACTTCACTAAATTGCAATTCAAATGATTTTCTTCAATTTCTTAAATAAATCAATAATTGGATTGCATAGCTTCACTTAAACATTTACATGAAAAATCAACAAATGTTTCTGGAGATAAACATACTTTTACCATAAAACAGAAGCGAATTCCATAAAAATTTTTCATGTAATCACTTCTTTTGTATGATAAACAATTTCTCATTTCTTACCACAAGAAAAATATACCTTCATTTGGCTAATAATATTTACCATATTTTTTTTTACAAACTATAATGACACTTTGGGTGTAAACATTTTATTGTTACACCCTGTATACTACCAGGAAGAAGATGATAAGGATTTTGAGAGAGGAAATCCTGTGCATTGTTAACTAGCTGACTGCCACGATGTCCACAGTAATCTACTTGTACATCATTTAAAATGGAAGTATGTATAGCTCATATGTAATGCAGAAATACAATTAACTGCAGGAGTTGAGCTTCCCATAAATTCTATACACAGGTTTCATTAATAAACCATGTAGGTGTGGTTAATAACTCCATATCTTGATTGATATAAGTAATCTACTTTGTGCCGAATAATTTATTTACAGGGTATTTCATCTGATACACAAGTGCAAGTTTTTTTTTTTTTTTTGCAAACAGCTGCTTGTAGCAGAATATGCGGGATCAATAAACAGATCAAACCTTGACCATTATTTTTAATTAATGAAGAATGATTTTCAAAATGGGCGGCTCAGAAATTACTGCTGGCATTTGCAAATGATTACCATCTACATTTAAAATCAATCATCTAATTTAGAGAAATTCTGAATAAGTGCCTTTGAAGTGCTTAAAAATTGCTCATACAAAAATTCATGTTCATCTTGTTTAACAATGTGCTTTATCTCTATAGAGTTTGTATGTTAACAAAATTGTCTGTCCTTGTAATACACCTATAATAATAAATTTAAAAAAAAAATGAAAATAAGTACAAAATATCTGACTTGAGCATTCTTTTCACTTGAGGAAGCTCATGAAACACCAGCAAACAAGAATCAACATACAGTGTTCCTACAGGGTGTATCTATAGGTACAGCACAAGCCTATTTGTAGGTTGGTAAAATATGGGGTGGAGGAAGGGTGGATTATTGTATCAAAACGGTGGACGAGAAAACCTCTTGAAAACACCAAATATCAGGATAACATTCAGCCACCACTCTCATTTATGACATGAAATTCTCATATTCCATTTTAATCAAAATCCCCATTTCATCCATCTACCTAGTAAAATCGTGCCTTGGGCTAACAGGCGGACTGAACCATGGCATTTCAGTGTCCCCATTAACAAATCAGTCATATTGGAAGAAGATTTTGCCATTATAAGTAATGAAATGGTGGTGCTCTTAATACCCCTTTCACAGTATTCATTTCCCAGGTGAAGATGGGCAGGTAAAGGAGGTAGATTATGAAATGTGAAATGTTAAACTTGTACAAATTACAGAGCTTAATTGTTTATTCATATTATATTCATGTTTGTTTATTCCATTTTATTCATAAAGGTTAGCCCTGTTTAGTAGTCTACATCATTTCCCAGGGGCCCTGTTTCCAAATGACACTATATTGTTCCGCATGTGCTTTGGAAAATATAAAAGGCAGCGAAAGACAATGAAGTAACCAGATCATAGGTTTCACTGACAGTGTAAAAGAGAGAAAGGAACATTGCTTTTTCATCCATCCATGATTTGTGCTAAGCAGAGGCTACTATTTGGTACAATCTTTAACTGTTCAGTGATTATGAAATTTATTATTTGTTTCTTTCCTGGTTTGCCTATAAAGTGTAGTATGTGATTAATATAAAACAGGCAATTTTTCCATGTGAAAATTTCTGCACATTGCAAGAAAACCTATTTGTGCATGATGATAAAAGTACACAAGACTAAAATTGCGCTGAAAAAAAATGTGCAATTCAGCTTCTAGTTTTGTTTGTTTTGTCTTTCATGAGGAAAATCTTGCCAACTTTCATCCTGTTTCCTATCCGGATGCAATATGAGCTATCATTCCATTTTTCAATCAACCAAGCCGATTGGATTGATCTCCAAATGACAAAATGATTTTATTCTATTTCATGTCCATAAGTAATATCCATGAAATTAAAACAATAAAAATGACAAAAAAGCAAAATGCAGCATTTTAGGCATACAGACAAAATATTAACCATGCTAAAAACTTTTCTAGCACTACAATTGTGAATGGTGGATGGGGACCTTCAATTGGTATACTTAGCAGCAGAGACTAACATTGACTGTCAGTGGGAAAGCAACGTTAATCATGATTAATAAGCAACACGACTTGAACTCACAAAATCTCATATTGAACATGCCTCTAAAATAATTGATCGAGGGGTACAGTGATTTGGATGAAATGTAATTTGGGATGAAATTACCCTCAATAAAGAAATGATGAAGATCTAATCAATAACTTCCTGGATGCTTCATCAATAAATGATGCACAAAAACATTGATCAATATTGGGGCAAAATGTTTTCTAAATTATCTCGTCTACTTGCGCTAAGAATTACTGTGGCTTATGATTATGCCGCATCATGCATATAAACGGAATGGAGTGGCATTGATTTAATGCTCCGGGATGCTTTATGAAGCATCTTCCTTCATCATCAAATTATTCACCCTTGTCTGAATCCTTTTTCTCATTATTTATTTATTGGTTCGTGTTGTTCATTTTAATTTCAAACTTCATCACACTGACATTAAATTCTTCATAAGTTTATGAAGTTAAGATTCGCGCATTATGAGATTCATATTATATTGTACTCCATGGCCTCACACAGAAAATGTAGACACTGAATCCTATACAGACAGAAATTAATTACCTTATTGCAAATTTTCTTGATTACATGTAGAAAATAAATAACACACAACTCAAAATTTTTGTTTCAATTTTTTTTTATAAAGTGTACTTCTAATTCTAATCCAATGCTGACTAAAGGCTTTAAAAAATATTAATAAAACCTCCAATTGATTTTGACTTTGTAAAATGAAGTGAAGGGAGAAAAAGTTCACTGAAATACACTATGATTTCTAAGTGAATTGTGAAGTAAAAACATTCCCCATGTATGTATGTATTTTGGTAGGCACTTATTGGTCTCCGGCGGGACACACCGCGCGCGGATGTATGCTACCTTCATAGGCAGCGCAGACGGACGTGGTTCTCAAAGAGCTTTATAAAGCTTTTTGGATTCTTTGACCGCTTCCACTCCTTTAAAAAGAATACCCTGTTAATCTCTAAAACCTCCCTCTTCATTCGCTTCACCTTCTCCTACATTCATCTCACTTTGTACGTTCGCTTCCTTTCAAATTTGCCTCTACATTCGCATCGGTAGAAATTCGTAAAATCCAGCGAAGAAT
>BQKZ01002500.1:65783-83476 GCA_036244855.1 Temnopleurus reevesii
GTTTTGGTTAGGTACAGACTTGTTCCAGAATATTTGACATTTTTTCAAATTATATGTTAAAAGAAGTTTCTAAGAAACTGTTGCATAAAATTACCATTATTGATGATGATGGGCCTCCTTCGGTCTGTGATGACTATGGACGATATCCAAGTTGTCTGTCCCTGTCATTATTGATAAACATTGTCAATTATGGCAACGCCGTTGTCATCTTTGCACAGCAGCCCATCAATGTCAGACGAGTTACCATGAATGGTAATCTTGTCATCAGTGGAAAGTTTAATGGAACAAGACCCAAGTAATATATGGATAAAATTGTTTCACTGAAGGACATTTTTCCAAGCTGTTGCAAATGTCAGGATTTGTAATACTCTGCTTAAGCTCTACACATAAGTATTTACCGACATTTTCCTTTTTTTTATCTTCTCCAGGTGGCAGATGTGGAGGATGAAATGAGGCAGTTGCTCGCGGAGACAGCCAATCAGAAGAGAGTAATGGAAGAGAAGATCCGCAGATTAACGCAGGCATTCACAGAGATACAGGACTTAGGATGATAGCTATGATCACTACCAGATGTATCATTTGCCTGATAGCCTGTCTAAACTAGTATGTATATTACACTGCTCTCAAAGATCACTTGACTTGCTTCCATCAGTACTGTCATCAGATTGAAAACCAGGTCTCGAGGAGTGGTTATGCCCGAACAAACTTTATATACCAAGAAGTGCTTTACAAACCCCTTGCTGCAGTGTCTATGCACGCTTAGTTCATACAAATAGTCCCGGATGAAGACCATTCATGACCTGTTTTCAACGTAGCCAGGGTTCTCATTACACATCAAATTGGTTTCCCAAAACGGCTCAGAAGACAATTTACAATTATTTCTATTACTGCTACACATTACCTGTTACACAGGTTTCTGTTTTCATTAAACTACTTGAGATTAAAGGTATAGATGAGAACGTGGAGTAATATTTCTTCCAAACACTCTTCCAGGTTTCTTATGAGTCATTGTAAGCGGGTTATACCAGAAAAATTAAATTAATTGCACATCAACTACAAATCAGTATTCCAATTTACGCACTGTCTGCATGTGCATGAAGCAATGGTTTTGATAAGAGGGTGCCGATCAGATACAACTTGCAATCAATCACAACTTCTAGCAGCACCCCCTTATAGTGACAGATAGGAGTGCAAGGGGAGGAATGCCTTTATGGTTATGAGATTCTACGGGCAAAAGTTTATTAAAAAAACAAAACAAAGAGTTGGAAGAGATAAATGGAAATTCATTAAAGTGTGCCTTGCTCTAACTGGATCTCAACTAAAATTGATTTTTTTTTTGTACATAATTATGACATATATTTATGATATTGAGCTGTTGCAGTTCATATATGTTTTTTTACATGTTTTTTTTTTCTTAATGTTTGAATATCATGCTTTGTTTATATGTATATTTTTTGAGAAAAAAAAAACAAATTGTTAAAATGTTCATTTATATATATATATCAATAAAATCCCTGTGGAGGGGAAAAAAAGTTATAAAAAAAAAAAAAAAAAAAAAAAAAAAAAAAAAAAAAAATTTCTCCAGAATACTAATTCACATTGTCTTCTGTATCTAGAATTTATTTTGTTGATAACTCCAATTTTTTGGATATCGTAGAATTTTTTCAAAGATCTTCAGGGACAATGGCTCTGAACAATCCTAAAAATAGAACAATTACTTAGCTTTCATTTTGGATTTTCTAGAATATTTAAGCATGCCATGATTTATAGATTTGTATATAATTATAACATAAGCTGCCCTCAAAACAACAAAAATTAAGGCCTAGGGAGAAAACTTTGCACATTATACATTGGAAACTTGGTATAATGAGACCTGCTATAGTAACATAGTCCCAGTTCATGTTAACTTTTCCCCCTGGTTATAAAAACATTACTACCATAAGGCAGTGTTGATGGACCCAAGCATCTTCTTATACTGAGTTTTCACTGCATTGTGGCCTCCCACCAAATGACTGCTCATCCCACAAAGAAAAGCAACTATCAAAGCAATTTTTACATTTTTATATATTTTATTGCAACACCTGAACATTATGTTATTTACATGGCGTTACAGCACACATTGTATTTGCAATTTGACAACCAGTATGTATGACAAAATAGTTTTGAACCAATATTTAGTATGCCCCTCAAAACATGTTAGCCAAAAGTTGTAATCTATTGACCACTTCAAAATAAAAATTGTTGATTACAATCAAATTGGATTCTTCTTTTTTATATCACTCACAAGTAAATCATTAAAACATAAGACAAACAGACTTGAATCAAGCAAATACATAAAGTTATGAGGGACATACTGTATTGATAAGACAGCATTTATCATCATAAATTTACTTATTTTGCAACATACAAACAAATCATTTTCAGTAAATGGACGGAATGGCTGCATTGCAAGATTCAAAATACTTTTCATACATTGCTAAAATTGTAACATAAAACACAAAATCAAAGAGAACTGTTCCTTCCACAGCCCTCTTTTTCTCTTCCTCTCTCTCACTATCTCTCTCTCTCTCTCTCTCTGTCTCTCCATTATTCTTTCTCCAATCGCTGCTCCTCCACTGTTTACAAAAGTAGATCAATTTTATATTCGGCCAATTATGATTTTGCCTATCATTTTCATCTTTAATCGGCACCAGGCCTGAAATATATGCACAGCATATTCAATAGCTCAGAGAATTACGTATGTGAAAAATCTGTGAGATATATTTTTAATGAAACACCTCTTTCGGAAATAGGTCATTCCACAATGTCGCCTACACATTCAGAAGTCTTCTACAATTGTCAGTGCAGCAAATATCTTTAATAACAACAGATAAATTGAAATGCCCTCTTACTTTAAAATATAAATTAATACATAAAGTATGAAAAGAATAAAAGTATGAACTGATCTGGTTAAAAAAAAGTAAAAGCAATATTGACTACCCACCAGTTTATTGTTTTAACTTACTAAACATTTCAAATTTCTCCTTATATTATTGAAATACATATTTGTGAAAGCACAGGGTATAAATATGCTTGAGCATTTCGAGACATATGGCAAATAAGTGACATAAATATACATGTATCATACATTATTTCAATTATTGATTTTGCCACCTAAAATACATTTTTTCGAACATTTTATTAGTAAATTTAGTACACTGTAGTAAATTTATTTCCTCTTTTAAGATATGGCTTACTAATTTCATAAGGATGGAATAACTATCATTTTCCTATTCAACTTCTGAAATAGCTGAATATATATATGTTTTACATTTCATGAATACATTAGAGGTGGTAAACTGAAATGCTGTATATGAGGAGGCTGGTATAAATTAGGATCAACTTGATTTTCTCATCTCGTCAAGGTTCCACTCTTTTGATAACTGAGGTTTAATTTTTACACCCCAATCTTTTGTTTGACTAGTTGATACAACGATATTTCCTGATGAATTGATGTTATTTTGTAGAATATAAGATAGGCCTATACATGATGGAAGATCCTAGTTATCGGAAGGCATCGGTTGACATGTTTCTGCTGTACTGGGGGAAGGTGTCTCGATACCGGGTGCTACTCGATGAGAAGGGTTGCCAAGCGACAGGATGAAGGAGGAAGAAATGGAGGGAAGATGGAGAAGGGGGAAGAAAATGAGAAAAATTTGTTAATTAACCAGCAAAGAATACACAATTTATATTAGATTTCATCATGTTTGCTAGAATTACCCACAAGCATTTGGGAATAGTGGTTACAGATTATAGACCATACACTGAATAATACGCTTTTTATGTAAGTTTATATACAGTCAACCTTGCCTAAGTCGAATCTGTTGGGACTGCATAAATAGCTTCGACTTAGAGGAAATTCGACTTATGAGGGATAAAAACAATAGATTATATAAAGATGGGGACTTGAAAAGACCTTTGACTTACGTGATTACAGGTATTCGACTTATATGAATTCGACTTAGGCAAGGTATATCATTTGAATACAATGTGAAAATCAATATTGAGTTACACATAACGCTTCAAGATGCAGACTTTATATTTCATTATTATCATTATTCATATGATATTCAATCTTACATTGATAATTGTCATCAGAAATATCATGTCGTAGATATAAACTTTATTGAGAGAGGTTAATAAATCCCATTTGGTGTACTCTTCTTAACCCATTGACTACTGGAACTGGGTAGTCCCTGAACAAAGTCTATGGTAATTACAAAATTCAGTAGTCAATGGTTAAGATTATAATTTTCAAGTTTATTAAGAAACTTGCTTTCAATGAATTTGATGTACTTACTAGATATTGGCAGGAACTGGACGCTGGCCATATTGATCGAGACGAGGTTCTTGTGTGAAGGAGTACTACAAGAAAAGTAAATTGGTATACATGTGCTTATGAAAATATGCTCATCAAATTGACTCTTATGTTAGAAATGTGATATAGTCAAGAACCTAACAGTTGAAGAAAGAAAATAGAGTACATGTATTTCATTAATAGTAAAACTCACAATGTATAAACTCACAATGTATAAAATGTATCAGATGAATAAGGTAAAGTAGGTTGAATGAATGGTATTTCTTTTTATTTTCCCATTTAGTGGTAACTGAAGTGTACCCCTCCCCCCAAAAAAAATAAATTGGATGAAATAGCTTGAATGATTGGTATTATTTTTTTATCGTTTTTCTCAAAGTGTCATGCTGCATAAAGGCATCAGAAATCCTGGTACATGTATACTAACAACTTGAAATAGTTCCAAATTGGTAGGTTTAATCGTTTCCCTCACAGGTGGTGATAAAATGAGGAAAAAATTAATTTGTTTTTTTTTTAGCATAGATAAATCGAAACCTTGAATAATGTATGAACAAAAAATGGTTTTACTTTGTGCTTGCTGCATATTTTTTTTTAAAGATGTTATTCAGTCTTTACCAAGAAGATTTGTATTGAAAGATTAACACTTTCAATTCAGTTATATTCAACAATTTAACTACATAAGATAACTTACCCTCCACGACCCACTGATGGCAGGCTTCTGGTACCTCACTGCATAGCCAGTAAATCTCAGTTGTCCTGAAAACAGAACAAAAATTGTTTCGTTAGAAATTTATAAATATTTTTGTCTTTGAATATATTATCACTCTATTTTCAGTCATTATTGATAGCGTTAGAATAGTAAGAGGCCCCCCTATGCTGCCAGCTTATCTAATCACGTTTCTTCTTCTTCGTCCACCAAAGATTGTTTAAAAGATGCTTTAATAAGTTATCATAAGGGTTATTTGACACATGTAGTATGGTGTAATTTATAAGTCGAAATAACTTAATACTGTCTGCCAAAAAATACGATATTAAAAGAGCAGGAATATTCATATTGAGAAAAAGTATTTCTTTACAAATCCACTCACCTGTATTTTCGATCTTGGGAAGTTCTTTGATTTCCTTTGCTTTAGCCCAGTCAATACGGAGTGATCTAAAGTCGTGATAAAAAGAAAAGTGTCAAACATATTAAAAACTGGTGTTTATTAACATATTTTGATACTTATAATTATAAGTTGAATACTTCATTGAAATTATTTAATAAAAAATGTATCATTCTTGGAAAGGTTTTCGTCCTCTAAAAGTTTTGGTTTCGCGCTTTCATATATTACATTTCAACAAGGTTGCATCTGATCTATTAGCAATGCAAAAACTGCAAAAAAAATTAACATACTCGGTATGAATAATTGTTTATTCTAAGCAGAGAGAATTATTCTTACCTGACATCATCTTTGAGCGTTTCTCTTAGTAATCTTCCTGTGTCGGTGATATTCTGAAAATGGGATGAAATTAGAGAATAAAATTCCATTAACAATACGATTTACAGCGAAATATAATTTGTTGAGTTTAACATAGTGCAACATTTATAACAATTAGTATGAACATCTTAGCCAGAAAATATAGAAGCATTAAGCATTAGCTTGACTTATGTTGCCGCTTTTTTCAGAAGAGATTGAAGAGGAAGTTGCGCTATTTTTCTCCCTTCGAATGAAAAAGGGCAACATAAAGTGATTGAATTTAAACAGATGCTGGTGAAGATTTTGGGACCTGGAATGCAAAATTTGAACCGATGACCTTTTTTTTTGGGGGGGGGGGGGGGTAGATATGATGTAGGCCTACACTTCAAGACGTTCGCACTATCAAAGGCCCAACTTCTGCATGTACTCTCAAAGCAAGTATGTAAAGGATTTATTAAAACTCCTCACTGAAACGCTAATTGGAGAAAGTTAGCAACAGATATCAAGCACAAACAGAGAAGGTTCGAAATATCGATTAGTAAATCTCTTTGTAAACTATAGTATCTGCCTTATACAGCCAAAGAAAGAAAACAATACGGTATGAATAGGAGAAACTATTTCATTGTTAGTCATAGTAGAAGATCGATGTATCTCGTCGGTAAACTGCGAGAAAATAGCTTAAAGTGACAGGCATTCAATGTGTGTTTATAGGAATGGTGTAAATGGTCTCCCTTTATAGATATAGCACTATTTAGCATCCTGATCTTAATGAAAACTGTGTCGCGGAAACTTTCGAGATAACAAAATGTACTAAAATGTACCGTGGTAGCAGTTTTATGCAGTTAAAAACCAAAATAAATGTTTATTTAAACATCATAAAATCTTTGAAGCAACCGGAATTACATTATGTCGGAACATTGATGACAATGAAATATTCAAACTAACAGCAGGTCTGAATACTAATTAATCTAAAGGCACATTGAAAATTGGTGGAATCATAATTTGCTTTCTGGTCGTATATACCGTCTGGTGTCTCCATATGATCGGCGGTTGCCAAGGTAGCGGGTTCCCCATACGGTGAAATGTGGCTTTGAAATATGATACGGCATGCAGATATTGCATTGTCATATTTTGATGATCTAATACAAAATGACCTAAATTCACTACAAGAACGGTATAAGGCATGATTTTTTTTCATTGAAGACCGTTGATGTTATAAAGCACCTATTCGATACCGGAATTATTCACTGTTCCAATTTCTGAAAAAGAACGAGAATATATCTAACAGTGTTTTTGTTGGTTTTGTTGTTGTACATTGCAATGAATCAAATCCATCGTTTGTTATCTGAACTCTTCTCTCGACCACGTACGTTACCCAATACACAGATACAGATACTAACATCCGAACGGGTTTAAATTGACACCCATCACTTTGTAGTGTAAAGGCGCGCACTGCGTTCAAACTTTATATCGGATAGAACGGGGGTACATTAAGTCATGGAGTTATACGAAACGTAAACATTGTCTGTTCTTAATTTTAAATCACTAATCTCCTTAATAATTTTACTCCTCCTTATTTTAATCCAACCCCTTTTTGTAATATTAGAATAAGATAAATTGCATTGGAATAAGTGACCCCACGGCCTCTTATCCCCTGGCAAATCATGTTTGTAAGCCTGTTACTTCTAGCAGTTTTCTATCGGTTTAACTTTGTAATCAAGCGAATGAGGCAGGTGGACAAACGGAAATACCGTAGCGTGTAAAGTAACCTATTAATCAAGATAATGAACTTTCAATATTCAGCGCGGAGCTCCCATTATCCGACACACAATGTTCATGCATCCAAAATTCATCTTACTGCATTCAATATATATTGTGTCAACGCGCTGAACTATAATATGCTTGATATTTCTAAGTTATTAATCAGTCTCCAATTAACAACTTAAGTCAGATGAGGCTAATGAATATTTTACCGTCCCGTTTTTATTACCTCTGTCGTATAACCACAATTCGTCGTCATGGCGACTGTAAACTAGCTGCAGCATATTTTAATTCCAATATAATGTGTCGTCTATTATATAGTTACGCTTGTTTATACTACATGTATTAATAAGTATCATACTGGCTGTTTATTTCAAAGGACACGAAATGAAGGAAATGAATTTTCTTTCGAACGAAGAAAGTCTAATTTCGTGATTCATGGTTTTAAGAAGGGGCGCTTTTGTTAATTCTTATCTAGTAAAAAAAAAATATTGTCGTATCAAAAAAGAAGTATTCCTCTCATTTTACCATGTTCAAATCTTCTATATTTATCAGCTAGATAAAATAAAACGGTTAGCTTCCAAAATCTCAACAAAAAAAAAGAGTGTGAGAACATTACATTAACCTAACCGGGATTTGAACCAGGGACCCTGACCTACACTCTTCTACATAAACCCATTGAGCTACATGTATTTTTAAAGATTTAGCTTTGCAGGGGGGGATAGTGTGTCTGGTTCGGGTTCAAGTACTGTAACTTTTGTCACGCTGTGGGTTTCATTGGTTTATTTAAGTTATAGCTTCGCGTGGGTCCAAAAAGTGACACCGACGATTGAAACGTTTCAAAGAGGTTATTATGACAATTTCATATTGTCTGGTTCTTTATAATGATGATCTCGATGTTTGCATAGAAATAATAGAGTTGTATTTACATTGTGTATTGGAGAGGATCATCGTCGTGTTTATTGAGAATAGATAATAGTAATTGTGACCAATTAAATAGATATTAATTGCATGTGTTGACCTGATTATGAACATTCTGAAGACAATGACGTGGAGTATATCTCTGGACATTGCAGAATACAATACATAATCATTTTGTAAGAAACTCCCGCCGGATTGCTGTCCCGATATAATGGCTATTATTTGATCGTCGAGTATTTTAAAAGGAAAGTATTTCCATTATTCTTATTGAGATACTGAAGTTCTTATTTTATCATGTCACTCATCATAATCATACCAATGGGATCAAAATACTCTTTCAATGTTGAATTTAATAATAAAAAAAAAGATTTCCTTCATAAAAAAAATCCATGTATTCCGGGACAATTTGCATTTGTAAAGTAACCTCCTAAGAAGAAACACAACTTACCGCTCCGTTATAGATCCTGGACGGGGGTTGGAAGTAGGTCGCAGTCGCGTTTTGGAAGTCACCTGGGAAATAAAAACGATTATTAAAGTATAGGTAAGACTTCCTTATGTACCCGCCACTAAATTTCCATTTAAAGATAAATAGGGGTGATGTGATTATGAACGAGACGTAATTTTATTCACTTTTTTACGTGATTGTAATCAATCCTTTTGCTCTGAGAAACGGATGTGGATTCATTCGTTAAATGTAGCAACCTCGGAGCTGTTCATGTATAAAAAAAAAAAAAAAAAAAAAATAGATGATTTTTACTATATTCCCCAGCGTCTCCAACAAAGGTAATTCAAATGTATTGATATACACGTCAAATTATTAGAATGCAAAACAATAATTCACTGATAATGGAGAACAGAATTTAGGAAAATGCGAAAAGAAGGAAAGAAATAACAAATGGAACCTCATAATCAGGTTATCTATGTAATTGAGAATTTACAATATTACGATTTAATTGTAGTTAAGCAGATGAATTATTATATTGAGAATCCGATTTGGCTATATTTGATATTAAAGAAAACTTTAATATGATTTTACTCCATACGAATTTGGTAATCTGTTAATTTTCTCAAATTATTGGACATGAAATTATATATGGATTATAAAAACAAAAAAACACAACAAATATAATCTTACTTGGTCCAATAAAAGTAGTTGTTCTGCAGTGTTCATCAGGAAGTCTATGGGCCGCTGTATCCATGTCCATCCGCCTAAAGGTAGGCAAGGAGGGATGGTATAAACCCTCCTTTACTGCCGCCAATTGGGCCCTCCTAAAAGTAGGGTATTTCGGAACATAGTAAGGAACTTCCACTCCTGTAGGCATCTTCTCAAATTTAAGAGTTCAATTTATGGCAGAAAACAGGCTTTGAATAAAAAGTATATTGCAGAATCGTTAAGAAATATGCGAGCGTACTTTGCACTGTGCGACGCTTGAGAGATAAAATAAGGAGATAAACGATGAAGATGTTTGTGTTAAACACTAGTACACTTGTTGCCGATGTGCTAAGGACTGACTGCACATGGTAATCCTTATTATTGTTAACAAGTTTTATTGTTACGTAGTCACTCGCCCAAGACCGTCCCCTTAGCAACGCGTACACGAAGCCTCATAGACGCATGCGCAGTAATGCCTGACTGGATTATTGTGATTGAGGCATCTGAATTATGAGATTGCGTTTCGCTTATTGAATGATTATAGGATGAATTCTATGGATGAATAACGGAACTGAATATCCTTATTCTCGCTCGGATATTCGTTACATAATTTGTGTTGTCAATAAAATTTTGGTATTCGTGGTGACATTTTGTGGCCAGCAATTCAAAACAGTGTACAGACATGACAGAAAAGACAAACAAAAGATCATCATGACATTTTAAAACGTTATCGAGGAAACTGATATAATCATTTTCAGAAAACAGAATATGACTATTGTAATTATTACGGGCATTAGTTTATTTATTATTTATTTTCTTTCTATGTAAGCCTGTGTGGAGATATTTAAAAAAAATGGTGATTGATGTGCAAAACAGAGCACCGGACGGACCGAAAATAACACATGAAAAGTTGATTTGCCAAAGAACTTGTAGATGTTTGAGCTTTCCATTTACACATTGATTATGTTTGAAAATATTGAAACATTTCAGAAAAAGGCGCATTGATTAAATTCTGAATGAAGAAAGCCAAACATTAAGAAATCATATTTCATCATCTGCGTGGAAACACTTTAGCGGTAAACATGAAAATATACGAGGACGAAAATTGATAAGCATAATGCATTGGACATTATTGTGTCGCTTTTGAAAATAACTTTGAGAATTAAAAAAGGTACTACTGACTATACCCTCATCAAACGTACTTGGAATTATAATGAATAAATAGAAATAGAGGAATCGAAGGCAAGAATAAACGATTGGGTGATCCGAGCAAGTGAAAGATGGCCCGTGTAGTGCAAAAAGTCGTCGGTTTGGGCATAAGATCGGGGAATTCTGTGGCTATACCCAAGGAGCAACACTTGCATCAGTAGCAGCTAGTAGAGTATTCAAAACCGAGGTGAGCCAAGTTCTGGTACTATGCTCTGGACGTAGAGCAAAAATTAAAAAAAAAAACACTGAAATTTAATTACCTCAAGCATATAGACATATATGCACAGGATGAACTGTTGTGTTTTTTTTTGGCAGAATTGTGGGGGATTGGTGAGTGTAAAAAAAGAGAGAAAATATTGTATATTATACATTCCACCATACCTGACAGCCATTATGTAAGATGTTTTAATTCTGGATTTCGAGTTGAAACGATTTAGAGAGTGTGACAGTAATATTGAAAACACGCTTTTGGACATTTGATTTCAGACCTGTAATTTCTGTCTTAAGTCTAATTAATGTATTTGGACTCAAACAGATTCTGAACATATTTCGACATTCTTTGGAAGGGATAAAATGTATACTTTTATTTCGGGTGAAAAAAGAACAGAGGTAAATATAGTTTATAACCTTTATGGCAATATATATTATAATATTCATGATATTGGAGCATACTTCTGGAAGACCGGCACTCGAAAAAAAAAATAAACAAATAATATCGGGGGAAAGATACCCTCTATCGACTGACCACCTGAAAATTACCGGGATAGATTGTTTTAGTCGAATTTAAAACTCATGGGATATTGATATATCATCATGTAAGAGATGAACTGTAACAACTTTTTTGAAAGATTCTTCGATTGTTTAAAGACCAAATAAACGTATTTAAAAAAAAAACAATTGCATAAATTCTGTACCTAATAGATATTCCTGTGGCCTGATCTACATCTAGGAGAGTATGGCTCTGAAAAAAAAAAATCTAAAGACTTTTCAAGAAAGTTGCACAGTCCTGATATTATTACCTATATCAGCGCCAATCCATATTATTCTGAATGTAAAAAAAAATATTTCTTTCATAATCATGACGATCGTAAACTCCATTTTAATGGAGTTTGACTGATTAGGCCAATTAGCCCCTCCCCTTGCACTCTTACCGCCTAGCTCCGCACTATAAGCCCAATGAATTGCATTAGAACCCAATCTCCCCAGCTCAAAGCCCCCAAGCCCCCTTTTATAGGTGTTGAAAAAACCTTCAAAATGCCTTTCTCGCTCCCCGCCCCCATGGATTTTCTACAAACCCCGTCATGTTGCAAACAGCTTCAGAACGCACCGTAAAAGATATTCCACCACAACGGGTAGGAATGGAGAGTCACCGTGCAAAAAGGGTTCACGGAAACTGCTCCCCGCTGAACCTCATCGTTCTCATTCAAAAGTCCAGTACAGGAAGTTTATGCAGAAAATTCTATTCTTTGTTATTTTCCACTTCTTCTATTCGATTTTGTGCACGGATTGAGCACTAAGACAGTGATGACTATGGAGGTGCTGCAATGATCGCAAATCAAACTGAAAATCAATCAAGCATGCGCTTTTATAAGATACGCATGAAACAATAATTTTGACTTGCTCTGATCATAGACCTACCCATAGGTCTATGCTCTGATCAACGGCAACTTGCGATAAATTGCAACGCTAGAACAGCACCACCTAAATCGTTTCACTATTCTTCCTGCCATCGCTTGTTGATTCATGGTTAATAAAGTCGTAAGAAAGCTGAAACTCAATGGGATATATTTTTGTGAATTAATGAAATAACAAAGAAAAATACAAAATATGCATGTACTTGTACTGTATTGTAATTTAATATTCATAATTAACCAACATATAATTATAACAAAATGAATAAATAGACACTGAGCACCTCATTCATTAATGGCTCAATGGAAAAAAACCCAAACATTGCATACATGTCAATATAGTTTTTTAATAAATACATGTACATCTAAACCATGTATGAATATTTTATTTCATTCATGTCCAATGGTTTGTTGGCAGAAACACCCGTCTGTGAATTCATAATCAATTAATTTTAATAAACCTGGAAAATAAGTGTACATTAACTGGCTTCATAGCAGGTTTCTCTGCATAATTCCATTTGCTGTTCAATCATTCATTTTTCATTGTATGTATTCTTGTATATATATCTGCAATTCGGCCATTAGGCCGCGAAAGATACTGTGATTTATACCGTTTTAAATGAATGAAACCCGCTCTGCTTTCAGATGCAATATAAATTAATTGTTAAAGATCGGTGCCAAGAACTTGTTCCTTAAATCCTGACATTATATTACATTCATGAACAAGACTGTGAATGTTTGAGAAACTGGATTTACAAGTTTTTACAGTACAGGATAATGTATGCCTCAGTACTGGATGGAACAGGTTTATTATGGCAACATACACTGAAATGATCCCTACATTACAGCTTTGCCCCATCACATTACCATCTACAAATATCTACAACTGTTGAACTCATGTGTAGTCAATATATTTTTTTTGAAAAATCAACGAAAATTGCAAGAATTTCTACGACCTGACCACAAAAGAGCATTTTCTCAGAATTATGTTACTTGATAGTAAAAACTTAATTGCTCATTTCAGTAAATTCATCATGACAAAAATAAATAGAGGATGGAGTTTTTAAACACTGACAAAACAATGTAAATAAATTTATAATATTTGATGCCAACACTTTATTCTATTTCACATATATATTTTTTTCCTCAATTGTAATCAAACCATTGCTAAATTTCTTTTAGACTTTCTTTTTTTTTGTATAATTCGCTTAAATCATAAATGTAAAGAATTGTATTCTTCTTTATATGTGCAAAAGATTGACTTCTTATGTCAATGAAGTCTAAATAAATAAATTTCCAAATTTCAAATACTTGATTTTGAGGTGTTCTATAGACACTTTTTCAGAACATTCCGTGTTCCTTGTACTTGTTAAGATATATGTAATCTAATAGGTCAGCAATCACTGAAAATCCTTTGAAGCAGATGAAAATTACCATTGCCAACATTTTGTCTTGAAATGCAGTTTTGTTGTAGAAGAATGCCTTTCCCTTCAAACCTTGCAGAATAACATTTGTAAAATCTAATTGGAAAACATATGTCAGTATGTACGTGACTTCCAATTGCACTTCATAGATGCTAAAATGGCAGCTTATCTGCTTAGTAGCAACAACTATCAAATATGTTTCTAATATCCGCTAAAGGCTTAGTGTGGTTTTACTGCAGCAACAGTTAAAATGAAAAATACAATACAACTCAGCCTGAGTCGATTCTGACATTTGGCATGATTTGTTCCAGAAAAAAATAACTTGACTTTCGGCAATTAACCGACTTAGAGATGTTTGACTTTGGCAGAGTTGAACAAAACGACAGGTACAGAGCGAGTCAAAATTCGTTGATACCTGTTATCAATATAACAACGTAGGGGGTGTTGCTCAAAATCAACTGCAGATCAATTGCAACTTTACAAATTGTAATGCGCATTTTCATTCGCGTGCGATTTGCTCATTTAACAAGATGTGCATTAAACAATGATTTTGATTAGTGCGTTTCGATCAACTGCAACTTGCGATCGATTGCAACTTTTGAGCAACACCCCTAAGAGCAATATATATAGTGCAGTGATTCCACTGTAACATTGATCCCTTGAGTTTTATTGTGATAACAGGAATATTAGGACTTGCAATATAGGTGTGTGACTCATAATAATAATACAAGATGATACAATAACAAAAAAAAGTTCAAACATTATATGAGAGCTGCTTCTTCTCCAAGGAGCGAACATGAAACTACTATCAAACAAGTATGTTCACTATGCTCCAGAAGGAAACAAAAATCAGTTCATTAGTCCATGATTATATGGTATCCCTTCATTTAAAAACAAACTTTGACCATGAACTGTGTTTGGTTTATGAACCAAAAATTCGATAACCTGATTAAAAACAAAATATACATATTAAAATAGTTGGGTCCTGCCCAGGAATAGCAATTTTTCCTAAACAAACTTCAAACCTCAGGTATATAAACAAGATAATATACACATTACAGTCATATTTTCATTACCATACACTGAAACTCTGAACATAGCATACCTGTCTAACAAAATATATTTTAATTCCCTCTATATGTTAACTGAAACAATTAGAAAAATAAACAAAAGTGGGAATAATGTAACCTTATAATCTAGATAGGAGTTGCAATTAGGAAAAGATTTGAGTATATTTCAACTAAACCATAATGCTGTATTACCCTTTTACACATATTCCTAACATACACAATGCCATGATAGGTGAGCAATAAACGTTAGTGCACAAAGCCTTCATTAGCTAGAAATAATTAAAGGCATATTTTGTATGTTGCAGGTATTATTTGAAACTTTACATCATTACACCATGTATACATGATAAAAGCCACAAACTTGGGCTCCTACAGTGCAAAACTTTACAAGTATTTGCCAATATGATTAAGATCACTGATTGGTTCAAATTCCATTCTCTAAAGACATGTACATTGAAGAGTGATACTGATTGGCCAATACCATGAATTTGTAATAAATTGGAAATTATGTTTAATCCTTAACAATAATGGATGACTCTAAATGCCCACCTATGCCCATCTATGCACGGCTTACGAAATATACTTTCTAGAAAGCTTACAAACTCATCTACTATGTACAGCATACAACATGGTAAAAAAGAAAAAACATAGATGCCAACCTTTCCAGAATATGCTTGATAAAAATCAAAATGTCCTTTACCTAACTGCTGAAATAAGAGAAAGATTATGAAAATTGTCATCCATGTTTTAACTTGTGAGAAAATATTGTCTGAATTTTTACGAAGTGATGATAACCAAAGGGTACTGTTACATGAAACCATCACTATATTTATAATTTCTCTACAACATGCTCGTATAGAATATATACCCATTAAAAAAGGATGCTCTTTGAATTAGCACTATGTCAGGATATCATTATCTTCATGCGACAATATCCTCTGGTTACGGTCACTTCATGAAAACATGGACGATATGTAGCTCAGCTGGTTGCTGATTCACATTCTAATTTCTACCATATTTTGGAAAGGTTGGCTGCTTGGCATCTCTAGAAGGTATGAAAATGAAACTCTGTATAAGCTCTTCAAGTAGCTAGATCTAAGACGATTTAAGTAGTAACAAAATTATTTCATGCAAAGATGATTGATTAAGTGTTGTAATGAAGTGCTGTATCATAATGAAATAAATTGTGAGAAGACTTAACAGTAAATTTGGGAGTTGCTCAAAAATAACACTCACATTTGGATGACTTCTTTACACTGGCAACATAGACTTTTATAAAAAAAAATGTAGTCAATCGAGTACATTTAATCTCTAACAAATCTGTTATCAATCTAGGGCTGTGTTGTTCAAAATCAACTGCAAATCAGCTGCAACTTTGACAAGTGTAACGCGCATTTTCATTCGTGCATGGGGTGCGCATTTCACAAGATGCGCATGAAACAATGATTTTGATTGTCACTTCCGATCAACTGCAACTTGCGATCAATTGCAACTTTTGAGCAACACCCCATAGGTCTCTTTCATGCAATATTTCTTATTTTCTTATAAAAAGTTAGCTTGAATTTGTTTTTGTCTTACATAAAAAAATTAAAGTCCTACAAAAGTTAAAATCAATTGCTCTCTTACAACTGCAATTGTATAGTCAGGGCCCCATAACACAAGGGCTTACAAGAAATTGCTAATTCGAAAGAGCAATTTATTCTGATGGGTTATTTGTAAGTCTATTCTACAAAATGTGCATGAAACTGAGATCTTACTTGGCCATTTTCAGAAGCGATGAATCGCAAATCTTCATGTTATGGGGCCAAGATCAAGCAATCAAGGAATGATTTTGGCTAAAAAAAAATAAATAACTGCCTTATAGAGCACATTGCATGTAGTAAACCTTTGTCTTATGAAGTAATTACTGAGCAGTGCCAAAAACTATGGAAACTGTGTCACCTTCTGTATTAACGAAAACAAGGTCAACTGTCTTACAGATGGTAATTGTGCAACAGTACACAATTCTCAGTAAAACATGGCCAGCAATGTGCCAAAATATGATTGTCGCTTTGACTAACAAAGAAAATAACACAGTTTTTTTTTAATTTGGGCCCTGAACATCTTACTTGAAAACTAATACTACATCTTTCAGTCTCTCTCATATTCTATATGCGTGAGAAGCTTTGAGACGGTTTCCACCAACTTTTGGCTGCTTCCACAGATGATCTGTCTTGACATTATATCCAGTGGACCACCTGAATGTGAAATGAGACAAGCAAAAAATAAAGGGTTGGTTCTGTAATAAAGAATGGATTGGGAATCGATGTGATCTAAAAAAAGAACAGTTTCCAAGAAACTCAAGGTACCACTAGAATAGCAGGAAACTGAAACACATTTTGAGCTATTGAAACCTGTAAACTACTAGAACCAGGAAGTTGACACACAAATTCTGCAGACATCAAATTGATATATATTCCCGTAGGTTTTAGTGGAAATTACTGTTGTTTAACAATCAAAATTGCAGCAGTATATTGGATGACATTTATAATAAATTTATAATGAAAGGAAGGGTAATTCTACAATCTATTCCATTTTGTTACTTTTACGAAATACACAAATTGATGTAAAACAGACTGTATTTGGATAATACTGAATAAAACTATTTTCAAAATATAAACAGATCCATTCAGCTGTTTAGATTTCTCACAGAAGTTGAATGGTACCTTTATAC